>JBAMJV010003749.1:0-217039 GCA_037951105.1 Echinarachnius parma
AAACTTTGTATTCAGGTAATGTTGATAACAATTACCCTGGTTTCTATTTGAAAGTGTGTCCTACTTATAAAATGATGTATACTGGGGAAATGGAATAACCTCCTTACAGTGACACCGGTATCTTCCGGCCAAGCATTAACCCACTTGAGTGACGGGTGGCGTCAAATGCGGCAAAATGAACTTGAGGGGATTAGGGAATG
This sequence comes from Echinarachnius parma, assembly GCA_037951105.1. Lineage (NCBI taxonomy): Eukaryota > Metazoa > Echinodermata > Echinoidea > Clypeasteroida > Echinarachniidae > Echinarachnius > Echinarachnius parma. Next base: position 201 of record JBAMJV010003749.1, read on the forward strand.
GCCGCGCAGGAATTATCAGAATGACATGAATGGTCAATCGTTAAAAAAAAAGAACTGACAGTATTAAAGGCGCCGCATCATCGCATCGTAGGGCGCTTTCAAAGATCGCACAGGGTGGCGCCATGATATACGCAGTTTTACGCACGCCGCGCGCCATATCGCTTACAGTCATGTGCTACGCAGTTGCAAACACTTGAAATCATGCAGGAGCCCTGTGATCAATATCGAATTAGAACGCAGTCATTCTAACCGGTATCCCCTCAGTCTGTTATATAGACTTCAAACATACATCACATTTCTCAGACGATGGGTTCACAAGAACATTTGAATTTGAAATTGAAAATTAATTGAAAACTGGTTCTTTCATAGAAATGTTCTCGAGTGATTTTAGTTTGTATAATTCAATGTGAACATCCTTGCAAGTAGTTTTATGTATATTGCTGTGCACCGACATTAAACATTAAGTAGACCTTTAAATAATAATATGTACAGTAGTTTGTGTTGCGTGTCTTTCGAGCTCATTCTCACCTCGTATACAGTTCCTGTCTGTCAAACAAGCAGCTGCCTTCGACCATCAGGTCAATGGCCACACCTGCAATGACTTTTATTCCGATTTTATTCAGTCGTTCCGGCTTCGATGAAATAATTAATATTGAAGATTTAAAAAGTGTAAGAGTGTTCGTAAATAATTATTATAGGTCGACTGACGAACTGCTCCTTGCCTATACTACATGCAGTTAGTCTTTCTAGCATTGAAGTCTGGGGGGGGGGGGGGGGTGGTTCAAGAAGACATTTATAACTGTGAGGATCGACATGATTTGATCAATTTCACAAAGCACGTACCTTGGGAATTTGCGCATCCGCACTGCCCACTGTAGGTAAAATTATAACATAACGCCATTTGAAATTCTATCACAGGTTGCTGCCACAATCACGGGAAACCATGCCCCCCCCCCCCCCCCCCCTCATGCAGGTTTGTGGGACACGCAGAAGAGGACAATATTTTCTACACGGGTGGCACAATCCAGTCTTCCTTCCTAACAAATGTGCTTCACCTTTTCTAACCCTGGGGGACGTGATACTGGCAAGAATGTATACAGGAGGAAATGGCGCGCTCTCTACCACCCCCTTCCACCACCCACCCCCATCCACCACTTACCCCTCCCCTGCCCCCATCCACACCACTCGAGTATCCCGCTTTGATAGATCGGGCTCACGTTCTAGATATGAAATCAGATCACTGTCACGATTCAGAAAATAATTGGGTTCATCAAACTGTAAAGACAGAAAAAAAACCCCAACGACTCTTAATACTGCATTTGAGGTGCGTTTTGTCAGTTACTGCGTGCAATGTATGAAGAGACAAAGCTGCCCAAGTAGGTATATCTCGAGTCGCGTTTATCGTATCTTATTGATACCAATTGTACTTTGAAACGTTGTAAGGCTAGTCTTAATCAAGTGAAAGATTATCATGAAACAAGTTTAAAACAAGATAAGATGAACGCACCTAAATGCGTCTATCCGGAAGTACCCGATTCATTACATGATTCTGTGAATAAAACATATAGTATCAGATTAATACAGTTCAACCTTTGAAAAGCATCTATATACTCGCATCGTTGGTAATAATGCGATAACATTTTAACGTAACATTAGAGTAGTTGCACTCAGCAACGACCCTTTAGCAAATGAAACCCCGCGTCCCTGTTTGAGTGATAGCCCCGTGATAGCTCAGAGATAAGGGGGATCAAATTGCAATTAAAAGATTCTTTTGACGAAAGCATGTTGCCTTTTTAGGTCGGCAAATCGTCACACAAGACAAAGAGGAAACATGCCATCTATCAAACCATCATAATGACCTACCTGATGTCCCGATCATGATTGGTTTTTGCTGGAAATTGCGTTTCCAGGGAGCAAGGGGAGTTTAGGTCCTTTGACCGAATTATTCTTTCTGTCCTCTACAAAAAATATTTGGTTGTCCGAAATAGGCGATATTATCTGAAAAGTCTGATGGTTTACCCGAATATTCGCGTTTTCAAAACTCACTGGAAAGAGGGTGGTGGGTTTGCAGTCACCCTATAGCACCACCCCGGGCCTCGTGGGTACTTGACTGTATATTAGCTTGACTACATATTAACTTGACTATATAATGTACTTGACTATATTTTAGCGATATGAGATCACTGTCCGATGCACCCTTTCTCTTATTAACTCAACTCACAACAGGCCAGAGGCCAGATGTATTGTAGTTCTATAGGCGTTATGTTTAATATTTGATGCAGAAAGTCACCATCTGCAATTAAAGACGCTTTCCGCGACAGGTGCGTGATAATAAACAATTTAATATGCTTTTATTATTTAAACTTTCATGAATATAATAGTCCTAGCTTCAGTAGTGAATGAACTTTAATATATTTCGCAATAAAAAAAGGCTCATTTATTATATTATATTTATACAGAATAGTTTATTTATCGCTTTCGTTAATTCCGGCCGTTATATTTAGCTACCCATCCATACTCGATTCGTGGGGTTTCCGTTGCCATGGTTACCGTCAATGCATCCAGGCTGGATAATGGATAATAATAGAGCGCCCTAGAGTATTAAACGCGACACTAAACACCACTGAATTATGCTATTTTCGTGATGTGTCGGAGGGAGTAACCTTATGTCATACAGTGATTCTAGTATTCTACCTTCTTTTTACTTCATTCTTTTTAACGCGTTTGTGTATTTATTGTGTTAATGCCTCCCCGAGGCATTTAGAAAATCATCCTTCCACTCCCCTTGAGTACCAGAAATGTCTTTATTATCATGGATTACAACTTATGAAAATGACATAAATAAGTGACGGGGGTGTCTAATGTCCTATATATAGTGTCGTGCAGGATCTGCAGGGATGCCACTAAACACGTATCCACGCAAATCTTAAAGGAGGGGGGTAATCCCTGCTTTGATTCAGGTTTATAGCTTTAAATATGTGCCTTTATTGATATACCACACTCTTTTTTTCAAAGAAATCCTTAAGTTGGGGGAAAAAAAGGTAAATTTCATGCAACTTTTTTGCTTTATTACGCATCGGCGTTCCATGCTCCTAAAAAAAGTCATTTATAGCAGAGCGGGAATGTGCGCACGTGTCACCCGATTCATGACATCACATGCAGACCGCAACGCGGAGGAATGTGCATTGTTTACATGCAGAGCCTATGACTTGCTTGTAAAACAAACTCGTTTTTGCTTGTAAATTGAGGTTTTACTGAAAATGCTTAAGAATTGCTAAGAAATGAATTGTAGCAGGATGCAGCTACACATCTGAGTGTATATCGTCCATGATATAAACCTGAACAAATGTTTGCAAATATTGAAACAAATGGAAATAATATCTCTGTGTCAACGTGAGTATTGCACTCAGCGTGTACGTATATGACCGAGCTAAACTGCGATTGCCTGCAGGTGACGTCACAAAGATGACGTCATTTTTTGTTCGCCCGGGACTCAGTTTTTTTACTGGGGTTCCGAAAGTGAATTTACAAGTTGATTTTTTTATTTTACCGGGTTTTCCCACGAGGAAAATATGTTTGTATTAGTAATCTTCATGAAAATCTACCTTAGATACAGTAAAACCCAATTTTGAGGCAGTTTTCTTGTCACCATACCTTTAAGGTCCTTATGCACCTGATCGTGTTATCCAGCAGATACGATCAGAACTTTAAAAATAGCTATAGGTATGTTAACTCTCTTTAGGCTATTGTCGACCTCATATCATGATGACAAACCCAACCAAAATTTGACTGTGCACATATACCGGGGAACGCACCAAATAGGTTTTTTTTATTCCGAAGGTTCGTTAATCCGAAACTGAAAATGTGGTTTGATTACTAATCCGTACACGCAAATTCCATGTACGAAGTGTCTCAGTCATAACTTTGGAAATGAAATACGATTTGTCCATCTGATATGTTCAGACAAACGGCATGTCATTTTCTGATTCACTCACCATCTGAATAACGAACATTGAAATAACGAGCTGTAACCGTGTATAATGAATCAAATAAAATGCTTGCCATTTTCACCTGTCTGCTAAAATTAGGAGTACACTTTCGTTAGATTGGGACTTAAAATTGCTACATATTCAAGATAACTCATTTTGGACTAGAGTCAAGCTTACATAGATCATGTGAAAGTACAATGCCATGTCGAGTAACGAACATATTCCATGCAGGTATGTTGGGCACGACACACACATTCTCATAATATTAAACTCTTTACAATAGAAGTAAAACATGGGTCAAAAGCCGACAGGTGAGCAGTGACTGGCAATGCCAAGTGTCACTATCTCGTAGAGAAGAATTTCGTATGTACTCTACAGCCCCTCAGATGAAACGTGAATACATTCAAGACATAAAAGATGATCAAGAATGAGGATGAAGTGAAAGAGGAGGAGGAGGAGGAGGAGGAGGAAGAAGAAAGGGGAAAGGGGAAGGGGAGGGGGTGGGGGTAGGGGTAGGGGTAAGTGTAAGGGTAAGGGTAAGGGTAAGGGTAGGGGTAGGGGTAGGGGTAAAGGGTAAAGGGTAAAGGGTAAAGGGTAAAGGGTAAAGGGTAAAGGGTAAAGGGTAAAGGGTAAAGGGTAAAGGGTAAAGGGTAAAGGGTAAAGGGTAAAGGGTAAAGGGTAAAGGGTAAAGGGTAAAGGGTAAAGGGTAAAGGGTAAAGGGTAAAGGGTAAAGGGTAAAGGGTAAAGGGTAAAGGGTAAAGGGTAAAGGGTAAAGGGTAAAGGGTAAAGGGTAAAGGGTAAAGGGTAAAGGGTAAAGGGTAAAGGGTAAAGGGTAAAGGGTAAAGGGTAAAGGGTAAAGGGTAAAGGGTAAAGGGTAAAGGGTAAGAGGAAGATAAAGGGGAAGAGGAAGAGGAAGAGGAAGAGGAAGAGGAAGAGGAAGAGGAAGAGGAAGAGGAAGAGGAAGAGGAAGAAGAAGAAGAAGAAGAAGAAGAAGAAGAAGAAGAAGAAGAAGAAGAAGAAGAAGAAGAAGAAGAAGAAGAAGAAGAAGAAGAAGAAGAAGAAGAAGAAGAAGAAGAAGAAGAAGAAGAAGAAGAAGAAGAAGAAGAAGAAGAAGAAGAAGAAGAAGAAGAAGAAGAAGAAGAAGAAGAAGAAGAAGACAATAAAGGACACATTAGGAAGGAGGGAAAAAGACGGAGAGAAAGAATGTAAAGACGATGAGGACAAAAGATGAGGTACATGTTGAAGTAGGAAGGGAAAAGGAGAATAAGAAAGCGATCGAGATTGGATTTAGGTAACGAGTAGTCTCTACTTTGTAATTATTAACAAAAAACAATAACGCTTGAAAACTAGGCTACACCACACGAGTGGTGTCCAAACCCCAGACACTAGCTCCAAGAAGTAAACACGAGGTTTATTTGTATGGTAAATAATTATGACACACGTTGTTTGCGAAGACAGGTCTCTAGCGTTAATTAATGGATCTATGGGGCATTATGCACTCACGATTACCCTGTAATTGGAACATGTAAACGGGCGGGAGGGAAGTAAAGATGTTGGTATCGATCTACAATTTTCTTATAGAAAGGTAAAGTGGGACATGAGGAGTGATCTATGCTGCTATCGTCATTTCCCGATTCCAATTAGACAAGAAGTAGACGAAGACCACTACGCGGGTTTAATGGTCCATGGTATGATACACATCTCGTGTATATTACGCATGACTCAAGTCATCGATTAAAACAAATATATTCAACTGTATATTACGAAAATGTACAAGAATAATGACAGAAACTCATATGTCCATGTCGTTTAAAATTTGTAGACTGTGAAGGATTTCGGTGTACCATGAAATAGGGATAAATAGGGATACAGACGACGGGTTCTATATTGACGGAGAGACATGACCAACGTTTTGGTTTAATGGTCCGTTCCTAATGGGGTTTTCTTTCAACTATCTTTAATTTACGAATGGTTATGCATTTGTACAAAGCACTTCATGTAATCCATATTCAACGACGTATCATTTCGAACCTGGCTTTAGCCGGGCAGCCTTAATAAAGCCTGTTTTTCTTTCAATATCATATTTTTCTCCAATATATTTTATTGTTTAAGAATGTTTTGCTGTTTGCAACAACGTTTATCGTAATTAGTCTACAAAATGATGCACAATAACGAATGTTTCCAAACCCATTTCTGTTTTAATATAAACCGAACACAAAAAGTAACTACCCCCTAAACAACTGCTCATATTTTCATAAGCAAGAATCGTTTCAAGATTTCGTCTTGCCAAAATATTTATAGTTTACAACTTTGCCAGAGTGCGTTGCCAATTTGAGTCACTCATTGAATAAATGGATATTTTCAAAAAGTCCTAGTTTTCTTATTTCTTGACCGATTGTGCTCAAACTGTCAGAGATTATTCCTCATAATCTCTTTAAGTCTATGAAAGTAACATTTTGCTTGGGTTTCATTGTCCTTTAAGTTACATGTGCTGTTTCACAACAATGTACAGGCATGCGCATGTTCTTGTGACTTATGAACTTGGGTCATTTTGTCTTTAATCTGTGCTCATTCAGTCATGAGGTGATGAATATTTCTGATTTTCACACAAAATGTGTATAACTACTGAGTGCCTAGATGACATTATGAATAGATACAAGTGTCGGTCATGAAATTATGAGCAGTTTCCCAATACTGTTATTTGACTTTAAACAACAAATGTAAACATATTCTGTCCCGATGTTGGCCCCCAATTGAACGCTGGTTGCATATTTGTAGTTACCTTACTTTGGAACATCAACTAAAAGGCGGTTTCTACCCTTTTGTTGTCGTAAAACCATCGGATATTGGAATTCTTGAGACAACAATGCTTGTTTAGTAAGAACACACAGTCATATTCTGAAGGTCAGAGGGATTCTACGGTTTGTTATCTTGTTGGAATGTATACAATATTACTCATATATACATATACGTAATTATGATGTCACATTTCACTGAAAATTTGTATAAGCAAGTCAAATAAGCTGAACATTAGCATTCCATTGTGTCATATTAAAATTAAAGATAAACATTCCTTAATTTGAATTACAATTTAACTGATCCTTGTCTCGATACCAAAATGGAAAACAAGTTATATCGTGTTGTATTATTATATCATATATTTTCATGATATAATATTAAAGGTAACGTTGAGTATTGGTAATTTCCAAAGTGCCCCCCCCCCCTAATTAATTGTAACGGATTTGGTTGATTTCAATTCCATATGAAAGATCATCGAAAAAAACATGGGAAATAATAATAATTCCCATTCAAATGCTCTAATTGTTGTGAAATTTGCTTTCAAAATATTTATAAAAGTGATTGACGTCCGGCCATCACTTTTTAGAGAACGCTAGCGCGAGGCGCAAGCGTTCTAGGTCCTCCGATGCGAAAGGCGAACGGCGCTTGCGATACACATGAATATGCGCGGTAACTATTACCGCGCATTACAGTCTCGTATTAGGAGGGACCTAGAACGCTAGCGCGCGCTTCTCTCTAAAGTTAATTTGACACTTGAGTTGTAACGGCTCTTTTTGAATGATAACAGTGGTTTTACTTTGTCGTTTGTAATTGTGTATACTTTTCGAGCATGGTGGAGTCATAACTATTAGTTTGTACCGTAATCGTGCAGGTTTTGGTTACTAAAGTTAAGTTTGACCAATACTCAACGTTACCTTTAACTTGTTGAGATTATCAATATTATTTTAGACAAAAACGTTTTAAAGCATTCAATAATTGATCCTTTACGGTTGTCACTTCCGTTGTCATCTCAATCCGACTCGCAATTTCCTTCCGAGTGAGCATGCAGAATCGCCTGTGGCTCGATAATTCTTATAATGGTATCACCCACCATTGTATCGCTATGGTATCACACTAGTATACTACGTTACCTAGGTTACCATGGTTACGCCAAGCAAGATAATAATTCTCCATGGCACGGCGACATTGTGCATGTGAACTGTATGCAACTTTCTTTATTTGTTTTTGTTGCTGTTTTTTTTCTCAGGAAGTTAAATGAAAATCGATTTCAACGAGGTATGTGAGGTCAGGAGATATCTAGTATAATTACATTGTGGCACGGGCCATTCATATTTGGCATTTGGGGAAATGAAATGGCAACAAATTTCTTTATTACTTTCAACGTCCATGTACAGTAACCCGTAATATATATACATTGGCAACTATTGGTCAGATAACATCATTATAAAAACCTTCTTACATCGAGACGTTGAAAATGACACTTGATTAGGAGGATGCAAGAACTATAATTATGTCGTGGAATCGTTTATGACGCAATCGTTGTTACACTTTGCAAAATTATATTTCCTTACCGCGGTTACCTAGGTAACGCTGCCATAGAGCCATAAAGTCTAATGACCATGATAAACGAAAGCACGATACAATAAAGGAGGTAGCATTTTATTTGGGTTCTGTAAAAAAAAAGTCTTTAAAAAATGAATCACATGTCGCGAAATGAGGTCGATGGTACGACGCGTACATCCCTGGCGTATGCGTAATGTAATTGTGGCATTTGGGTCGCAATAATTGGTGAAAACGAGCCTTCAGATTTGTGTTCAGTCCATATTATATTGGGGATACTGTTTCGTTTGTGTAGCGTTCAGAGGTAAACACGGTTTATGGGAACGCGAATAAATCACGTACTATGGTCATGATTAAATATTAATACAACACGAATATTATTTTAACAATGAACACAACCAAAGTGGTTCACATTAAATTGTAACGGAATTTTAAACAAAATTGAGAGAAAGAATTTTAACTAGATGGATCTTCGATTGCGCGCAATCGAAAATTATGCCTCCGCTATCACACGATTTTAATATCAAGCCCAAATTAACATGCACTGATTTAATTTTTAAATATATTTTTCATATATTTTGAGTCCTGTGACCTTGACCATATGACCCCAATCTTTGATGGCTCCCTAAAAAACATTCAGGTACCAAGTTTGATTGAAATCTGACATTTAGTTCTTGAGATTTTGGCATTACAAGCTTTTTTGCATGTATAATGAGTCCCGTGACCTTGACCACAACCTCATGACCCCAACATTTTATGTTTATGATACATTCAGGTACCGAGTTTGATTGAAATCTGACATTAAGTTCTTGAAATTTTGCCATTACAAGCCATTTTTGCATACATATTGAGTCATGTGACCTTGACCTTTGACCTCATGACCCCCCAAATCTAATCAGATCAGTGGCACCCCGATATGTACACTCATACCAAGTTTGAAATTGATCCGTCAACCGGTTCTTGAGATATCGCAAGAACGAGGCATTTTTGCGCAAACACTGAGTCCTGTGACCTTGACCTTTGACCTTATGAACCCCAAAATCTAATCAGATCATTGTCACCCCAATATGTACACTCATACCAAGTTTGAAATTGATCCGTCAACTGGTTCTTGAGATATCGCGAGAACAAAAACGGGACGGACGGACAACCCGAAAACATAATGCCTCCGGCCACTTCGTTGGCGGAGGCATAAAAAGCATGTCTCTTTCATCATCGAAATGTGGGTTACATTGTTTTAACCCCTCCTATTTTATTTTTATTTTTTTTTTTTGGGGGGGGGGGGGGGGGGGGGGTTGGTATGTGGCTTCTATAGTAAAACAGTTTCTGTTTTGACACATAATCCGGTGTGCATCATGGTAACGGATCGTGGAGACATCTTGTGGGATTTGGCTTGTACCTTCTTCCGGAACCGCTACCAAATGCTGACAGGAAACTGCCGTAACATTGACAAGAAAGAAGGAACATATAGCGCTATCGCGACATTTTGCGGGTTTGGGCCTCACAGATCACCGCAAATACTCCAGAACCAGCCAAATGCTGTCATGAAACCGCAATATATCGACAGTACATACCATACAACGTCACAACACATCGAGTCAGAGATGTTACCCCCCACCCCCACCCCCTCCCCTTTGAAGTAACTTTCCTACCTCTTTCGAATGAATTTCCTCATCCTTTCGGGTGACTGTCCTCCCCTTTTGCGCTTAGCGTCATACCCGTTCAGTTTACTTGTCTCCCCCTTTTGGGCACCCCCCTCTCCTTAGGGTTACTTTCCACCCAATTTTGGGCAAATTTTCTCCCCCGTTTGGTTAACTTTCCTTCCCTTTCGCCTAACTTTCCACCCCCTTTTGGGTAAATTTTCTTCCCCTTTTGGATAACTTCCCTCCTCCTTTCGAATAACTGTCCATTCCCCTTTAGGGTAACCCCCCACCCCTTACGGATAAATGTCCTCCCTCTCCCTAAGAACTTCCAATCCATTTCGGGTTGTCATCCACGACGTTACGAGTAACTTTGCTCCCCCTTTCAGATAACTTTCTTCCCTCTTTCGTGTAAATTTCCTTCCCAATTTGGGTAAATTGAATCATCTATCGTGTCTATCTGGGTAACTTTTTCTCCCTCTTTCTGGTTACCTTTTTTCTTCTCTTAATGAACTTCCAACCCCTTTTGGGTAACGTTCCTCCTCAAAGTTACGAGCAGTTTTCCTTTCCCTTTGGTGTCACTTTCCCTTTTGATTCATTATTTCGAAAATTACTTTCCTCTCCTTTTAGGTAACTCTCCTTCCTCTTGGTTGTGAAGCCTCTCCACCGATCCTTACACCCCTCCACCGATCCTTACAGTCCCTCCGCCGATCCTTACACCCCTCCACTGATCATTACAGTCCCTCTACCGATACTTACACCCCTCCGCCGATCTTTACACCCCTACTTACAGTCCCTCTACCGATCCTTACACCCCTCCACTGATCATAACAGTCCCTCTACCGATCCTTACACCCCTCCGCCGATCTTTACACCCCTACTTACAGTCCCTCTACCGATCCTTACACCCCCACCCCTCCTCCGATCCTTACACCCCTCCATCGATCCTTACAGTCCCTCTACCGATCCTTACACCCCTCCACCGATCCTTACACCCCTCCACCGATCCTTACAGTCCCTCTACCGACCCTTACACCCCTCCACCGATCCTTACACCCTCCACCGATCCTTACAGTCCCTCCGGTCCGCCTCATGTCGCTGAGAGACGCCAACTCTACTCTGGAAGACGTGACAACATTTTCAAGAGTGTCTACAGAGTCGTCCTAATTGTTTGATTGATGTAGCATTCGCACTCCAAGAGCAGGCAAACAAATTAAAGAATATGGTTAGGCGATTGCATATCTCTGAAGATTAATTGAACATTTCAAAGACATAAATCGTATACGTGTGAAGAGATTGGTGGATTGGTGAAATACGATATCGCTATTGTTGCTGCCGATGTTATTGTTTTTGTTCTATTATGTTCTTTCCCTAGGTGAGTACCTATAACGCAACGCTCCTCATTGAATTACGAGTACATTTCTAGGAAAAATATAATTTAATGAAATTGAGGATTAATCGGGGGAAATTCTTTCAGCAGTCGGCAAGTCGGCAAAGTATACGACACCGTCTTTCTTCGTAGAGGGATGTGAATTAGTTAAATCCGCTCAAATATGTATTCCATGGTAATGTGCAAAGCAAGTAAATCATTATTAGGAAAATTATCAAGATATAAGAAAATAGGTAAAAAGGGACATGTTATTCATTCTACTTTTGGTTGTGCTGCCTGTTCTGAACAATGTGTGTTATTTAAAGGTAGTGTTGAGTATTGGTATTTCCCGAAGTTCCCCCCGATATTTTTTTGTGAGATAATGAAAACTGACTGTCAAATTCGAAAGAACATACAATTCTAATGACAGAATAAACTTTATTTGATCAAAATCGGTTCAGAAACGGCTGAAATATCCATAAATATATTTGTATTCAAAATGTTTTTCACCGGCAATCGCCGGGCGATATTTAGACTTTTTAGAAAAATTTCAAAAAATGCTCGAAGTTTTTAAAAAGTCGTTGATATCTCTATTGAATCATTATTTTAACAAACATTAAATGCACAATTTTGTATGAAAAAAGGCTACAACCAATGATTTTTTTTTTAAATAGCGCCCTCTTGAGTGTTAACGGCTCTTTTTGAATGATAACAGGGATTTTACTTAGTCGTTTGTAATTGTGTATACTTTTTGAGCATGTTGAAGTTATAACTATTACTTTGTGACGTAATGGTGCAGGTTTTGGTTATTAAAGTTAAGTTTGACCAATACTCAACTATCCCTTTAATGTATTGCTTGTTATTGTACATAATTGTAGGTTTGTTTAATTATCAAGAAGAACATTCATAGACGTTCATGTTGAGTAAATAAGGATAAATTATTAAATAACTTTTTTAAATAAAACTGTTACAAAATTACGAGTTTAACCCACTTTTGGATACAAAAATAGTTTGAGAAAACTTACGAAGGCGACTTTGGTATAACTTTGAGCTCGATGTGGGCAGTATCGGAAGGCGTGCTACTCGACTCGGCCGATATACCCATTCTCTTCTGTTTAGTCCTTTGCAACAGTTTCGTCGCGGGCCGAATCACCGACCGATACTTGTCGAGTTCGTTGTTGAGCCGCTGGATGAGCAGGTCCTTCTCATCGAGCTCGAGCTCCAGTTCGTCGATGAGATCGTCGCGCTGCCGCAGTTCCTCGATCTTCACCTGCAGGGCGAGCTGGAGGTCGCGAAGCGTCGCCATGGCTACGGGATGCGGGACCGTGATGTCCACGTGCATCTGGCCGGCGAGCGCGCTGACGTCGACGGGCGGGGACGCGAAGGCGACAATGAAAGCCTGGTCGAGCCCGAGGGATGGAGGGGTAACCAATCGAGGCCGAATGGTGATGTTGATGGTTATGGTAGCTATATAACAGATAACTCGGGATAGTGTTTGGTCAAAGGGGATGGACGGGTACCTAGCCGAGACTGAATGTTGATAATAATGATATCACTTGTGGTAGTTGACGGATCATAGATAATCATAACCGAACTGCTTGATGTACCATTCTCCGCATCGCGTCGCGAATGATTTATTCCAAGTGTATATTTCCAAGAAATTGACGCAAGGTGCGCCGTAATACCTCATTGGTGAAGAAGATGCGATCCCTCACTCGACAAAAAAGTTATCACAGTAATCAGAATCATCATGAACCCAATATCCTTCCAACGTAAGGCAACATTTGTATCCTGCTAAATATTACAAGACTTTATAAGGCACACAACATATTGTTACGACGTTTTCGTTAGAAGAGTAACATTAAGGAGTAATTTCAGAAACGTTTTTTTTAAAGAGATCTGCTCCTCGTCACAGAGGTACAGGAAGTGATGCGAATGTGCGTTCCGCGCTAACGCAACTCGCAACTCCGACGACGAGGATTTTAGAGTGAAGAAAAAAAGTTCGTCATGGTACAATTACCGCAGATGGAATGGACGGTACGGTGTCGTGACTGGCTGATCCGTCGGAATCTCGCTCCTTTTGCCGTGATCACGAGAGAAGGAAAACAAATCCTTTACTTTGTTGACTTTGCCTAAGTGGTGTCAAAACGGACACAATCCGTGAGTGAAATTGTGTCTGATATATCCCTTTTCATCGCAACGACAATATTGTGATACCAATATTGTTGAACGAGTTTATAAGATGTTTTTACGCGCTTATCCTATTATAGCACACAATGACAGCTGACACGTATGTGTCACATTGGTGTATGGTGTTTGCAACTCGAAGATTGTTGGTATCTCCTTAAAATTTGGTAAAGAGATACTCCACGCTGGAAATAAATATTGGGAGCGCTGCTTTGGGTGAAATGATAACCCGATTATCTCAAATAGCCGAGTCAGTCTTCTCATTCGTTTAATTGTAATCCAGAAGACAAAATAGTGTTTTAAGAGTAATCACTCGAAAGTTAAGTATGAAAATGTCAATTTTGTTTTTTCATAGATCGATTACAAACAAATGTTTTGACTAATTAAGAAACCTGTTTTGTTTAAAGCTGGAATGATATCACAATTTTGTACTACATACGTAAAAAGCCTTCTAGGATACGATGTGGCTGTGGAGATGAATGGTGGATGAAACGATCCGATAATGAAATACAACTATCACTTCCAACTCGTCTGGCTTCTGTATTGAATAGTAATATATTCCGCTTTAAAGTTCTTTCCTCGACATAATCAGGGGATAAATACAGTAGCAGAAATTATGAAATAAAGATGAACGCAGAAATTGATATCCCAAAGTAGCCCGATTGCGTGCGCTGTCCACTGTTGTTTAACCCGGCGCCTTCCGGATGCCGTTATGAATCAAGTCTCGTTTAATTAGTTTAGCGCGGATGTGCGAAATGCATTAAATATAGATGCTGGTTGATGTCGAGGGTTTAATCTCGGAGATACTCGGGATACTTACAAATCACGACAACAACAGCAAAATGGAAAGTGAATACCAAGTGATAATCCTGAAGATGCCTGATATTAATTCAATTACTGTAAACATGGTAAAGGGACCAAGCTCTCGTAATACCCATCGACATGCTGTCACGTATGCGACACGAATTATATCTCACTTGTGGATATGAAGTGAGATTACGATGAGCACAACTAGATGTAAACAAGGACATTCTCAGTCACGTGACTTTAATCAGACAAGTCTTCGTTACCCCGTTCACTCCTCTATACCGAAACGTACATGTATTTGTCTCACTGAATAGGCCTACTACAGGATCCTGGAAGTTATTGGTTAAGCGAGTCCTTCTTCCTGGCGACGGAATTCCACAGTCATGTATCGGCGCAATCAATTACACTCAAAAGTTTAATGATATTTCCAGATCTCGCGATATAAGGGGTAATCATCATTATCATCATCATCGATGTCCTTACGGGATGCCCGATAAATGCGAGGGGAAATGCAGTATAATTTATAGTACCCTTTTCAATACTGGAAATTAATTTTTCAGCATTGTCACCTAGTCCGGCAAAATAGAGACAAGATTTTTAAAAATTTTTGTGGCCCGAAATCTGAATCTGGTGGCCAGAAACAAACAAAAAATTCATTACAAATCTGTTAGATTTGGTTAGCCCATTTGAGCCGGTGGAATTAAGCATCAATGACATTTGGTGGCCTGAAGATGAATTTTAGTACCCCTGGGCCAATGGGCCTGTGCTAATTTCGAGCACTGCCTTTTCACTCTTTGTTAATGGTTAACAAGGACATGTTGTAAATACGAGCCAGTATGAAAAGAACATCGATGTTTAAACATCCAGAATATTGTAAAATCGGCACTTCAGATTATTTCATTCATATAAGGTTGTTTTTTCTCCTTCAAATCACTTGAGGGCGCAAGGCTTTCTTGTCGTCTTTTTGTAGAAAATTATACCGTAAATAATTAATAGTGAGTTAATAAAAAGGGTGTGAAAATAAATAGACATTAACAGCGCTCCGCTATTTTGTCAGCCATGATTGTGTTGCTCGTTCTATAATTTGGTATACAAATTCTTCTGTCCATCTCTCCGTAAGAAGGTATACAGGACATTCCCATTTTATGTATCGATTTTACATCGTGTGGTAAATCAGCCGCATCACTTTATTATTAAACAACTGCAATTGGGCCACAACATCATTTTAAATCCCAAGATGACACGACACCTTGCAGACCTCTTTAAATTGAATTCAGTTATTTTCAGCAACACATTACGGACCGCAAGCACTATTAAGTTATTTATCCACACGCAATTAAATAGATCAATGTTTACTCTCCAGCCTCTAAATGGTGTTCCACAAACTAATCCGCAACACAAACTTCCTCGTCCATGGTAAACAACGTATTCTGAGTAAAAAACAGAACCTTCCTCCTCCCTTTTTTATCACATCAAAATGACGGACACGTTTCCTTCATAGAGTCAACATAATAGGGTAAAATCATGAGTCATGTGTGTGTCCTTTGATGATATAAAACGCGTTTACCCTTTATGCAATCGCTTTAGAAAATGAGGTCAATTGAAATCTTCCAGCGAAAATTGCCTCCAGACATTCTTTATGAAAATGATGAACACTTATTTACTCTTAAGACAAACGGAATCGCGAGCCAAGCGTCGACTAAAATAACGAAATCACAAAATAATTTACTATGTTTAACGTTGGCACGTATTCAAGTTTAAACAAGTAACACGCTTCATTATCATGTTTTTTTTTTTTAAACCAGGATAAATTACAGAGGGGTAAACAACTCCAGCCGCTTCCATCATGCTATATAGTATATGCAAGAAAAAATAACATGAGGAGACATGGGGTGGCTCTATAGGTGGCATAGTTTTCCGTTGATCCCTGGGGTTAATGATAGCTAAAGGAAGAAAAAAGAAAGGAGGAAAAAACGTGTTCTTTTTTTCTCTCTCTCCATAATTCAGGAATAAGAAACATGCATCAGCTACAAGAGGGCGCACTTTACCTCTTCTCCTTCCTTCAAATAGACTGCACACAATGTTATTGAAATGGCTCAGAAAATCAAAGCATTTTAAAGGGAACTAACAACTTTGTTGACATGTGCAAAAAGTGATGAATGGTTGATTTAATGTATATTGTTGTTATCTGATATGCCCACTGGGTATTGTGTGAAAATTTCAAGTTAAATGGACGTTATATGGTCGAGTAATTGTGGGCGAGTTGATTTTGTTTAGTGGCCAAGTTTGATTTGTTTTTATGCGGGCAAGGTACTGTAGTGGTAACTTTAAGGCAAATATCAAAAGCACCTGTCGGGTGTTTCACTAAACATTCAAATGGATTTCAGGATTGATATTTAGTGATTAAGGAGATGCTAAAATAGATTTGTAGTGTTTAGTGAGACACCCCCTGGTTTTCCCAGGGATTCAGTCAGCGAGGCTTAACATTTCAAACGCAGCATGAGCTTGAGATGTAATAATTTGTCTCATCGTATATTTACGACATCTCATGTTACACGGCCCCCAATGGGCCGATACATTATACTTTGTTTTTCACATTAATGTGTCTCATATGTCAACATGAAATATTGCTTTCTTTTCTTGTCTTGTCTGTCTTTTTTCTGTCATATAACACTTTTAAAAAGTTCAAATGTATTTTATAGTCGATCTAAATATAATTGAAATACAATAACCGTAACTCTCCCCCGCAAACTGAAGTTCCAACGTGTTATTCATGGAATCTCTGTCTTGTTGTTTCACTAGCTGGATTTGATTCCTTGTTTTAGAAATGAGAGATGAATATGCAGCACTGCATACAACCAGTCATTTTAAACCATGGTTAAAGGGATAGTTGAGTTCTGGTAAGGAGAGTACAGTTTTAGTGAAACTGAATTTTAGTAACCAAAACCTGCATCATTACATTACAAAATAATAGTAATAGAAAGGAACACAAAATTACAAATGACGTAGTAAAGATCATGTTATCATTAAAAAAGAGCCGTTAAAACGTAAGAGGGCGCTCTCTAAACACTCATCGGTTTCAACCATTTTGAATAAAATATTGTGCATGTGATGCTTTGTTGAAATAGTGATTAGATAGAGAAATAACCAACAACTATTTAAATACCTATTTTGTAACTTTTTGAAAAGAGGAAGCATTTTTTTGAATTTTTAACGGCTGGTTCAAAATTCTCTAATAAACCCGGGGCCCCGGGTTTATTACAAATTGTTATATTGATGGATATTTCAGCCGTTTCTGAACCGATTTTGATCAAACAAAGATGATTTTATTGTTTAAATATTATGCTCTTTCAAATTTTACACTCAGTTTTTCATTACCTCACAAACCAATTAAGTAGTCTAGCGCCCTCTCTACCAAAACTCAACTTTCCCTTTAAAAAAAAAGGGAAAGAACAGTTTTGGTCAGACAAAATTTTAGTAACAAAAACTAACAGTTATAATTCAATGCTGCTTGAATGGTAGTAAAACATATAAACGGTTAAATTACAGAGATAACATCAAAAACAATTTAAAACAAATTCTAGTATATTTTCAGAAATGTGTAAAATTTTAACATATTTTCTTAAATTTTCAATAAAAGTCGGTCTCCAACATTTATTCCAGGCGGATAAACTCTTGCATATTTCAGCTGTTTCTGAACTGATTTTGCGTTCCAAGCTGAAGACCCGGGTTCGAGTCCTGGCGGAGACCAATTTTTCGACCAGTGCCTTTTTTCATTTGGAGGATTAAAGGGAGGAACAATGCTTATTAAGCTACGCCTATTATTATTCTTCCTTCTCAATCATTTATGATTATTTCTTGAAATATTACTCATATATATACATACACGTAATTATGATGCCAAATTTCACTGACAGTTTGTATAAGCAAGTAAGCTGAACATTAGCATTCCATTGTGTCATATTAAAATTAAAGATAAACATTCCTTAATTTGAATTACAATTTAACGGATCCTTGTCTCGATACCAAAATGGAAAACAAGTTATATCGTGTTGTATTATTATATCATATATTTTCATGATATAATATTAAAGGGGTAGTTTAGTTTTGGTAGAGAGGGCGCTGCACATCACAATTTTTTGTGAGGTAATGAAAAACTGAGTGTTGAATTTGAGAGAACATGCAATTTTAATGGCAGAATAAACTTTATTTGGTCAAAATCGACCCAGAAACGGCTGAAATATCAATAAATATATCTGATCTTATAATTATTTGGGGCCCAAATAATTAGATGATTTTTTGAAGAAAAAAAAAAAAAGGCTTGCACTTTTTCAAAAATTTTCAAAAGCGTTTTTTAAATGGTTGTTGATGATCTCGCTATTTAATCATTATATCAACAAAACATCACATGCATAATTTTGGTTGAAAATGGTTGAAACCAATGCCTTTTAAAAAAGCGCCCTCTTGTGTTTTAATGGCTCTTTTTGAATGATAACAGGCGTTTTACTTGGTCGTTTGTAATTTTGTATACCTTTCGAGCATGGTGGAGTTATAACTATTAGTTTATAATGTTACTGTGCAGGTTTTGGCTACTAAAGTTCAGCCTTACCAAAACTAAACTACCCCTTTAACATATTTTCTTAAATTTTTCAATAAAAGTCGGTCTCCAACATTTATTCCAGGCGGATAAACTCTTGCATATTTCAGCTGTTTCTGAACTGATTTTGATTAAACAACGCTTAACATATTTTCTTAAATTTTTCAATAAAAGTCGGTCTCCAACATTTATTCCAGGCGGATAAACTCTTGCATATTTCAGCTGTTTCTGAACTGATTTTGATTAAACAACGCTGATTCTGTAAAATTGTGTGCTCTTTCAAATTTCACACTTAGTTTTTCATTACCTCACAACAAAAACATTTCTTGAAGCACCCTGAAAAATCAAAACTTCACTTTCCCTTTAAAATTCCTTTGTGAATTCCAGTCAATTTTGTCTTTATTCCAGCAGCCAATGCTACTCCTCATAGCAATGTTAGAGGACTAAATACACCTTCCTTTGTTAGAGCTTTCTTTCTCTCTGTGAGCCCCAAGAAAAGGTGGCCTGACAATACACATGAAGGACACATATATATATGACACATTATATATGATACATAAGACACATTGTATGACACATACATATTAAATGACACATTATATGACACATAAGACACATTGTATGACACATACACATTAAATGACACATATGACACATTAAATGACATATGTAACACATTAAATGACATATATGACACATGACATATATGACACATGTGACAAATTACATGACACTATGACATTCTTGACACATTTGACACAACGCATTGTATGCCACACTATATGACATATCATATGACACATTACACATGACAAAACAAGTCACAAAACAGCACGGTACCTACCTTTAGAATAAAATAGAGAACAAGAGCCAATATACATCCAGACATGTGAACAGAAATAAGAGAAAAACAAACAATTAGATAAATCAAATATTTAGATAATAATAAAGACTGGCATTAAATATACATAATGTACTATGGTCATACACCTGTTATATCAGTGGCAAAGGCATGGTCTATCCAGATTGGTGTTAAAGGGATAGTTGAGTTTTGGTATAGTACAGAGTACAGAGAAGAAGGATGAGTAAGACATGTAAGAAGAGGGCAGGAGGAGGAGAAAGAGAAGGAGGGTGAGCAAGAGAAAGAGAATGAGTAAGAAGAGGGCAGGAGGAGGAGGGGGAAGAGAATGAGGAGGAGGGGGATGAAGAGAGGAGGATGAGTAATAAGAGGGCAGGAGGAGGAGGGGGAGGAAGAAGAAGGCAGGATGAGGAGGATGAGTAAAAAGTGGGCAGGAGGAGGAGGGGAGGAATATGAGTAAGAAGAGGGTAGGAGGAGGAGGAGGAGGAGGAGGAATAGGAGGAGGAAGAGAAGGAGGATGAGTAACAAGAGGGCAGGAGGAGGAGGGGGAGGAGGAAGAGGAGGAAGAGGAGGATGAGTAAGAAGAAGGCAGGATGAGGAGGAGGATGAGTACAAAGAGGGCAGGAGGAGGAGGAGGAGGAAGAGAAGGAGGATGAGTAAAAAGAGGGCAAGAGGAGGGGGAGGAAGGGAGGAGGATGAGTAAGAAGAGGGTAGGAGGAGCAGGAGGAGGAGGATGAGTAAGAAGAGGGCAGTAGGAGGAGGAGGGGAGGAAGATGAGTAAGAAGAGGGTAGGAGGAGGAGGAATAGGAGGAGGAAGAGAAGGAGGATGAGTAACAAGAGGGCAGGAGGAGGAGGGGGAGGAAGAGAAGGAGGATGAGTAAGAAGAGGGAGGGTGGAGGAGGAGGAATAGAAGGAGGATGAGTAAGAAGAGGGAGGGTGGAGGAGGAGGAAGAGAAGGAGGATGAGTAACAAGAGGGCAGGAGGAGCAGGAGGAAGAGAAGGAGGATGAGTAAGAAGAGGGAGGGTGGAGGAGGAAGAGGAGGATGAGTAACAAGAGGGAGGGAGGAGGAGGAGGAAGAGAAGGAGGATGAGTAATAAGAAGGCAGGAGGAGGAGGATATAGTAGTCTGAGATGACAAAACAAGTCACAAAACAGCACGGTACCTACCTTGAGGGAAAAAAAGAAGAGAAAAACAAACATACAGATAAATAAAATAATTAGATAGTAATACAGACTGGATATACATAATGTATTACGGTCATACACCTGTTAGTGGCAAATGCAAGGTCTATCCAGATTGGTGTTAAAGGGACTTGTCCAAATCCTCAAAATCCAATTCGAATTCTAGCGGTTCCCTCATACCTTGTTGTATTTGTATTAACAATAAAAGCATGGGACAGGTTTCGGTTCTTAAAATTTCCCTTTTGGTTCTTAAAATTTCCCTTTTGTTAAAAAGATATTTACGATTCAAGTGTTCAGATGTTAAATTGTCCACTGGACCGCAAAAACCATGTACAAAGTGAGTGCAATGAGTTAGTGAATATCACATTGCAATTTTGCTTATTACTCGGCCATATAACGTCCATTTAACTTGAAATTTTCACATAACACCCAGTGGACATATCAGATAACAATAATGTACATAATAATATATAATAACTAGAATTGTAATACTTGTTTAGAACAAGTATAGGTGGGCTGGTCGAACTAAAATTAAAGACATAATCAAGGGCTCATTTGAGATAGCTTATTGTCTCAGCTACAACATACTCGAAGTTCAGCGTAAACGAAGCTAAAACGAAGAAGATATTGGTCGCGAAAGACGGGAATGTAGAATCCAGTTTTGAAAAAAAGTCATGTCCCATAGAGAATACACGCAAAATGTGAAAAAATGACATACCTCCTTAAATCGCAAAAATACGCCATGATGCCTTTGTCAAAATGAAAAATCGTGATCATCACATTTGTAGAGAATTGTCTCAGATAGAACATATCAAAATTTGGAAGAAAATCGATCAATATTTACAGAGATACAATAAATTTTCAAAAAATATGCTGACGTCATAATATGCAAATTGAAATTTTGAGTTCGGAGGCCATTATGATGACGCCATGAGTTAATTGAGGGTCAAATGAGACATGAAATCATATCTCCGACTCATAATCTATCCAAATATGAAAAAAAACTTGGGAGTTCCCATCCATTCTGAAGAGTTACAATGAATTTTGTATAGGCATGTTTTTGCCCATATATGCTATGTATTACAAGAGCTCGCGCGCACGGACATGTTTCTTGAACGGAAGCTCATTGCGTTTTTACTAGTCAGAAAAAGGTGAACAAGGTATCAAAATGCTTGGAAAGATGGGCTAAATATGATAACAGAGAAAATTCGGCGATTCTATGTTGCAAAATGCCAGTACGCGCGAAAACGCGCGCGCATGCGCGTGTGCGCGTTTTTTCGTAAAATGCTTAAAATGGCCTAAAACGTATCCAAAATGAATTTGCGACGATTTTGAACATTTTAAAATTTTGCGCGCGCGCTGACGCGCGCACGTACGCATGCGCGCGCGTTTTTTGACCTGAAATTGACCGGACGGATATTGACCTTGATCATGATAAATATGAATGAGAAACAACTTTTCGTTATGAAGATATGATCATGAGAAGATATTCAGAAAATTTTACAAAATGGCGCCTAGATGACGTCATCAGTCAAGGTCAGGGTTCAAAACCTTATTTTGCTTTGTCCATATGCCTATATATATGTGTGCCAAATTTCAAGGCACTTGATTGAGCCATTTTCAAGTTATCTTGCTAACAAAAAAGTGATTGGAAATAAGAAAAATAAAGAATAATAATAATAAAGGCAATTCTAACGAAATTATGAGGTGGTCTGTATGATGTACAGCCCACCTAATAATATACACAATATTCAAGAAATTATTATTTATGGAATCGTATTTATGGAATTTAAGGAATGCCAGCTATCTGTGTCTTAAAATAATAATAATTAGTTATTTTTTTCTTTATCTTATTCTGTTTTGGGTTGTGCTAGATTTCTACAAATATGGGGGGGGGGGGGGGGGGGGGGTCAAAGCCCCTCTGCACCAATATGCACCACTGTTTTATCATTGGTTTTTAATAGACAAATAATAACATGCTTTTAAACAGTGATGTAGCATGGACAGAATGATGGGGGGGGGGGGGGGGGGGCACAGCTTATGTATTTCTTTATTTTTACAGAAAATTCTCACTTATGTTTTGTATTGTTTTTGGAGTATGTGCCCACCGTAGCTATGCCACCAAGGACTGAACCCATTTACTAGGACAGAAACTGTACATCACTGGCATGTTTCCACCAAAAGATGGCAGCATACACTTGAAGCTGAGAATCCACATTAGATTCATTCACAGAGCCCACTATCCATTTCACACACGATAAAATGGCATAAAGGTTTATCATGATGCTGTAATAATATGTTGCTTTTTTAAAGTTGATATAGTAAATGTATGTAAGAAAGAAAAACAAATATTCAATCCAGGGACACACTACAACAAGAAGGAAATATATTGCCTCCAGACTCTTTGTGGCCGAGGGCATGAAAACGGATAGTAAAGGTGGGGATATTTTATCATTTTCATACTCCTTGCTGGATGAGCATCAACTTAAAAATATCTTGTGATTCAATAATTGTAATAATTGTCATCTCAAACAAAGCTAAAACTAAAGTGGGTACAATTTACGATTCATCACACTCCTTGCTGTAAAAATGATAATCGTCAAAATATCTTGTGATCCAAGAATTGTACACATCACATCCATAGCACATCTGAATAGCGCCATCTCTTGACCTGAGTCAGCATAATCTCAGACTATCCGCCTCCTCGGACTATCTCTTATCTATACCAAAACTCGACTATCCATTTAAAACCAATCTGGATAGACCTTGCCTGCAGCCTTTGCCGCTGATATAACAGGTGTATGACCGTAATACATTATGTATATATAATACCAGTCTTTAATATTATCTAAATAATTGATTTATCTAAATGTTTTGTCTTATTTCTGTCCACATGTCTGGATACATTTTGGATCTTGTGTTCTATTTTCTTCTAAAGGTAGGTACCGTGCTGTTTTGTGACTTGTTACATCATCTCAGACTATCCTCCTCATCCTGCCCTCTTCTTACTCAACCTCCTTCTCTTCCACCTCCCCCCTCTTCCACCACCTCCTCCTCAGCCACATCCTCCTTCTCTTACTCATCTTCCTCCTGCCCTCTTCTTACTCCTCCTCCTTTTCTTCCACCTCCTGCCCTCTTCTTACTCATCCTTCTTCTCTTCCACCACCTCCCCCTCTCAACCACCACCTCAGCCACATCCTCCTTCTCTTCCTCCTCCTCTTCCCCTCAACCACCACCTCCTCCTCAGCCACATCCTCATTCTCTTCTTCCTCCTCCCCTCCTCTTCGGCCACATCCTCCTTCTTTTCTGCCTCCTCTTCTTCTCCCCCTCCTCCTCCTGCCATCTTTTTACTCATCCTCCTTCTCTTCTGCCTCCTCCTGCCATCTTCCTACTCGTCCTCCTTCTCTTCCACCCCCCCTTCTTCCACCACCTCCTCCTCAGCCACATCCTCCTGCCCGCTTCTTAATCATCTCTTTTCTCTTCCACCTCCCCCCTCTTCCACAATCTCTTCCTCTTTCTCCAAATCTTTGTTCTCATCCCTTCTATTTAGTTGTTCTTCTTTTTCTCACTTTTCCTTTAAAAAATAATAGTTCTATTAATCCTCTTATTTTCCCTCATTCTTCTTATTGCTCCTCTTCACCTTTCAACTCCATGCCATCTTTCATCTCGATTGTTGGTACTTGGTCTTTACAGACAAGTTCAATCAATTTTGATCATTAACATCTAGGACAGTCTCTATAGCGCCACCATCTGAGAGACACAACCTTGGTTTGTATCCAGGCTGATTAGTGCAAAGAGCAGAGCTCTGACCATCAGACCAAATCGCCTCTTCACATCTTCTCATTGTCTTTCTAATGATTACTTTTGAGAAACTGCTTTTATATTATACTTCACAGGAAGGAAATTAAAAGTTATTATTTGATATATTCAACAGGATGAAGAAAAAAAACACCAGAATAAAATGTGTAATAATGCAAAGGTTGGATCACTTGAATATATACATGCCCTTTTGTGGTAATAAAATCCTACACTGCACAAAATACAGAGCTAATTTGCCACATCTATTTCTGTCACATAATTAATGCTATTCATTATAATGATAGTGATTCTCTCAACAAGGGATTAATACATTTTGCATCCTACGCCCAAGAAAAGGGTGCATGACCGTCAGAAATCTTAAAGGGAATTGGTAAATTTATTCGAATTTAAAGGTAGGTAAAAGATTATCTGAAATGCTATGTCGCTGAGTGATGTGTGTATACACAAAAAACACAAGTTTTAAACAAATGCAAAATGGCTCAGAAATGAGTGATAATGCAAACTACAAACCGCTGACTAATTGTAATAGAATTGCTCAGTGCCTGAAAGAAAAATTCAAATTTCGATCATAAACATCTCAACAATAAAGGGGGGGGAGGGGGGGAAATGGACCTATTTCATGGCTCTGCACACTCACTTGTTTGGCCCGTGGCCCGGTCGGGCCAGTGAAATAATTTCTTCCCCTTTTGTGGTGGGCCAAAAAAAATTCACTGGCCCTGAAAATTAAATTTCATGAGTAAACTTTTTACTGTTCAAAATATCACTCTTTATTGATCAAACCTGTGATTATAGATAACATGGCAGAAAACAAGATTTTTTTATAAATTTGTCTCAAAATATGACTTTTTAGGATTTTTGCTGGCCCAAAGTGAAATTTCACTGGCCCGGGCCAGCGGGCCAGTGTGAGTGTCAAGCTCTGTCTATTCAATACTTCTATCAGTAAGAAAATTGAGGCACAAGGGAACTGCTTGGACTAAGTTGTTGATTCCCTTTAAAACTGAAATTGACAAGAAAGCTGATTGCACGGCCTCATAAGCGGATCTAATGAGCCACTCAGTAACTGTCTAGCGACCAATTATCTCCCACTTCATAGCCTTAAAATAGCTTCTTCAAAATAGAAAAATGCTTTGTAAGAGCAATTTATATTTATGTGTTTTACCAACCCCACATCTGCTTGCGTTTGGGGAAACGAAGTTACCAACTGCATTTACTGGTTAAATTTAACCGAAATGGAAATAAAGAAAGGAAAAAGAATATCCTTTCAGCTTTCATACAAAATCATATATATTTTTCATATCAAGTAAATTTCCCCTGAACTTGTATTCTGCCCTAATCTGACAAAAGGAAGCAAGTGACAATTTTATGGATAGTCTTTTTACTTGTTTTGGGGTAATTGAGATATGCTCTACACAATGGTGAACAAATTAAAGTCTCCTGACAATCCATTAATGAGAAATTAATAGGTCAAAAGGAACTAACTGCACAAATATCATCATAAAAATCTTCATTTACAAGAAAACTACCAATTTTCAGTTGCTTCCTTTAACAAGCCATGTTTCACCTCCAAAATGAAATGCTTTACAATTCTATTTCTGAAAAGGTTAACAATTAAAAACATTACATCTAACTGAAGCCCTTTTCCATCAACTTACCATGGCAAGTCAGACTAGCAACTTGTTAGCAAATATTTGCAAAATGAGGACATGAAAACCAGTCTCATCATTCACAGTGTGTACACAGAGAGAGTACCTACACATTTGTGAATAAATATTTGAACAAGGAAAAGTCTCTGAGAACATTATCCAGTGTTTAATCATACTCTGTAGTGAGAGAAATGGAAGGAAAAAATGTGTTTATTGATCCTGAACCAGTTTCCAATCAATCAGAGGAAACTCTGTGCAAATGGTTTGTATGTATTACCTCTCTATAAATCCCATTGACATTGATTTTTTGACCCCCCCCCCCCCCCTAAAAAAAAACTAAAAAAACAAGTATACAGTCAAACCTGTCTTAGTGGCCACCTGTCTATAGCAGCAAACATGCCTATACACGTATTCGGTTTCGGTGATTTTTATACATGCCGCCCCCCAGTTACAGCGCACGCATACTGCGCGCAATAAGGAAGTAGGCCGACTTTCAGGGGTGAATGTTGTGCATAATCTGCCTCGGGATGGGAGAAAAGGGTGTGCGGATGCCCCCCGGTCATTGCTGAGCACGTAGAGGGCTCACTTCCATGAAAGGCCGCCCGTATTTGTGTATACTTGCCACCTTACTTGTTTCACTGCAAAGGAAAACAATGTTATAGAACCTGTCTATATATAGGTCACCTTTGTACAGTGGTCACTTTTTCTTGTTTCCCTTGGGTGGTCACTATACACAGGTTTGACTGTACATATAATATTCTTTATACCATTATTTTCACTGGAGGGTGAGGGAGAAAGGGAGTGCGATAGTTAATAGTCGAAGGAAAGAATGATACATCCCTCCACGTTCTCCCACATCTTTTGATTCCTAAACAAATGTAAAATGTTTGTAGATACCCCCTGAAACTCCCTGGGAGAAACACCTCTCAAAATATTTTTTTTGAAGAGATATGGGAGGGGGGGGGGATATTTTATAGAGTACATCTAAAAACACACCTCAAAATAAATTATTTCCATGAGAAAGAGAGGGAGAGAGGGGGGGGGGGGTGCATCTTAAACAAAGTACATCCAACATGTTTCCCCCAAAAAACAACTTATTGGAAGAGATATGGGGGGGGGGGGGGTGGGTATTTTATACAGTACATCTAACAACCTACCCCAAAATAAATAAATTCCATGAGAGAGAGAGAGAGGGGGGGGGGGGGGGGGGGGGGTGCATATTATACAACGTGCATCCAACATCCTTCCCCAAAATCAATTGATTCCAAGAGTGAGGGGGGAGGGGGGGGGGAGTATTTTATACAGTTCATCTAAAAACCTACCCCTAAAATAAATAAATTCCATGAGAGAGAAAGGGGTATCTTATACACAGTACATCCAACATCATTCCCCAAAGTCAATCTGATTCCAAGAGTGAAGGGGGAGGGGGCGGTTGGATAATGCATCCAACATCCTTCCCCCAAATCAATTTATTCCAAGAGTGAGGTGGGGGGGGGGGGGGGGGGAGGAGGGTGGGTTGGATAATATACAGAGTGAATCAAACAGCCTCCGCCCAACATCAATTACTTCCTAAGCCGCAATTTTAGAAAACAGAGCTAGACAAAATGTTATCTCTTGTTGAATGATATAAACCCTCCCTCTTAAAGAAATCAATTATATTATTCTTCCACTTATGATAATCACCCGTCCTTGGATTTGTATCCAATTCCATAGGACCGAGAGACTGGGATGAAATGAATCTCCTCTTCAATTCAATCTGTGTATTTTCTGTCTATGAATCTTAATTGGATATCAAATGCCAGATCATTGTCTCCTATTTTTCTTTATTAACTTCAGTATAAACAATTTTCTCCCATCTGTCCAAGTCTGCACTTTTCCTCTTAAATATGGTAGTTTTATTGATACAATGATTTCTTTTTACCCATTCCCTTTTCAGATTCTGAAATCCCCATAGACTTACCAGGACAACCCCAAGGGGTGTTTCACAAAGATTCTAAGTTGAACTTAACTCTAAGTTTGACCCAACAGTTATGGAAAGCCTTTAGTTTCATTGACAAAATCGTTGGAACAGTTCTTTTGAAAAGGCATTATATTTGATAAAAATCATTTATATTTGTTATTTTCAAGGAGCCTTGAAATTATTGATATAAATTTGTGTTAAAAGTCTTAAATACTTGTATTTTTAAAGTATTTTGTTTGGCTTTTGAATACGTTTTATTCCAAGGCTACAAATGGCTTTCCATAACTGTTGGTTCCAACTTAGTAAAGTTCAACTTAGAATCTTTGTGAAACATTCCCCTTGGTTATTTGCTTACTATCTTTGTTAGATGTGGACCTATTGAGTGTATTGATTTTGAATATGTTTCATTCCAAGGCTACAAATGGCTTTCCATAATTATCAGGTCCAATAGTTCAACTTTGAATCTTTGTGAAACACCCCAAGGACTTGCCCCATAACCCAACAGCTTCCCGCAGGCAAGGGGTTAAATCATAACTCATTAAAGGCATATATGCGTGGGTTATTAGACGCGTGGATCCATCTTGCGCACTTTTACGCACGGTACGTAATCCCCATTGGCTCATTATAAGTAGCGTTCGCAAACTGTCCCACTTCCGAATACCCGAGTCCAAAATGCATCAAAAATAGTCGCGTTCGGAATGTTTGTACTAGTCGAATGGAGATCCATCAGAGATGTTTACGAGCGAAAATATCACGTAACACGCTTAACCGCAACCGACTTCAAAGTACCGCCGTTTGATGCCTAGGTGACAGCGTGAGAAATTTGTTTGCTGCATGCAATTTCATAAGAAGGCCTTTGTTCAGATATTTCGAAGCACCTCTCTTCGATCGATCCAACACATATCGTGAGTTTACCTCGAGAGATTACGGTGGAGTCGAGTTGGAATTTGCTGACTATCCTTTATAACCCACGCATATATGCCTTTAAAGGGACTTAGTAACATTGTCCAAATCCTCAAAACTTAGTTGGAACTCTAGTGGTTCTCTCATACCTTGTCATATTCATATTAACAATACAATCACAGGACAGATTTTGGTTTTTCAAATTTCCATTTTTGTTCCAGAGATATTTACGATTGATGTTTTCGGATGTTAAACCGTCTACGGGATAATTTAAGCCATGTACAAATTAAGTACAAAGAGTTTAATAGTGAATATTACTTTTCATTCTTGCTCATTTCTCGGCCAAAAAACATTAAATTAACGTGAACATTTTACACATTACTCTGTGGACATATCAGATCACACCAATACACTTTTTTTTATTAACCATGCATCACTTTTTGCACTTGTCAACAAAGTTACTAGATCCCTTTAATAACTGTGCATCATCATTTATATCTGACTGGGGTCTATGGAGAATATTTCACATTATGAATTTATTCCCCAAATTAAATTCTGAATGTTCATATTCTAGAAATTTGCCATTAACAAAAAAACATCTGCTGGTACACACTTTGAGCTTGCAAGAATACATCTTTGTGAAAGGGGTGAGAAAATTGAACAATAACAAATTACCTTCCACAAATCAGTCCGAATCAATGAGACTATGGAGTCAAAACAACAAGCGCTCAGGATGATTCATTCAGCCCCTGATATGCCAAAAGGAGCTCACAAAAATCCCCAAGAGACCCTGTAGATTTGCATGGAGTGCAATCCAAAACAGGTTTAAGAGCATTATTTCTAAGCATGCGAGCTTGGGAAAGTAACCCCATACAAAATACTGTTTTTCTCCAGGGTCCCGGAATATGGATTTCCAGCTTCAAGGGGTCACCACCCAAACATAATATTCTTATACAAGGAATATCACACAACAGTACCAAAACATATAGTTATTTGTTGTTCTTTGCCTGGTGGTCCCCTTTGAGAGCATTATTTGTAAGCATGCGAGCTTGAGAAAGTAACCCCATACAAAATACTGTTTTTCTTCAGGGTCCCGGAATATGGATTTCCAGCTTCAAGGGGTCACCACCCACACATAATATTCTTATACATGAAATATCACACAACAATACCAAAACATATATAGTTATTGGTTGTTCTTTGTCTGGTGGTCCCCTTTAAGAGCATTATTTCTAAGCATGCGAGCTGGGGAAAGTAACCCCATACAAAATACTGTTTTCTCTAGGGTCCCAGAATATGGATTTCCCGCTTCAACTGCATCGAGTTCTTGCTCTGCGTCTGTGAATCCTTTTCTCTTCTTTTGTCGTTGTTGTTGTTGCAAGAACATTTTCAATCAATGCTTGACTGCTTCTCACACACATGTACATTGTATGTATTCACATCATGCGTCCCACCAAGGGAATTAAGTCGGAGGCCTCACTTTACATGTGACATTTTAGGCATTACTCTCCGAAGAGAGAACGGGAAGAGAGCGGCGTGTAATGTGAGTGATAGGAGGCCGAGTCGAATTAGAGTTTTTGATTAGATCTACGATGCAGCGGGATTACTCGGAATCTAACATTACTGGATATATATATCTATATTCAACTGTCAAACTAAGTGTTATCAAATTAGCTCTCTAACCTTACAAGATGAATCACAGAAATAACAATATGTGGTATATATTGAACTTTCAAACGAAGTGTTATCAAATTAGCTTTCTAACCTTACACAACTTGCCAAATGAATCGTAGAAATAACAATATATGCGGTATGCATTAGGACTGATGTCTTACACAATATTCCTCGTGTGCACCAGCAAATGACTTTAGTTTGTCTTTCTCATGGTTCACTTTTTTGGGCTGGATCAATTCATCCTCTCAAATTCATTTCTCAAATGACAGAATTTCCTATTTCTCCTTATTCATCCCTTATTACATTACCAACATGAAACAAAGATGTAAATGTTCGTGCTCAAACATATTATAAACAACATTGCACTTGTTCATAAAAATAGACAGTAATCACGTGGAAATTGCTTGCCATTCCTTCGACTAATATGAGATATGACGTCAACATTTCCTCTTTTCATTATAATTTCTATCAGTACATTACCAACATGAAACAAAGCCATAAATGTTCTCCAGAATACTCCAACATACACATGCATATATACTAGTAAACAATCTTGCACTTGTTTATACGAGATAAAGTAATCACACGAAAATTGCTCATCTCCACTTTCACAAACGAGACCCCCTCTCATGCAGAACGTCATCTTACCCATTATCCTTGGGCTTTGTATATTTACTCCTAATTGTTCTTGTGCGTCAATGTGCTACACAAATTAAACTAAGTTATTTCTATGATGCCCCCCTCGATTTATAAACCCTAATCCAAACTAATGTATCTCACGTTAACTCTTAACGTGCCAGGGATTTTAATGCTCCATGGCATTTGTGTGCATTGTTACTCGCAAAAATGCGAGCTTGGCACGTTAGGAGTTAACCCCTTGATCACAGGAACCGAGTGAGTTGTGTACAAAGTCTATGGGGATTTCATATACTCGAAGGGTGACCGCTATATTCATGTTCTGAATCGCTTTTGGTGGCCAATATAGGCAGGTTAGCTGCGATAGACAGGTGACCACTAATACAGGTTTTTACTGTCCCTAAGATAATATATGATGACGACGGAGACAACGATGGTGACAACGATTGCAACTACAAAAACGACAACGACCAGAATGATACAAATAATTATTAAATCAATGTAAATGCTTATAATCATCAATTTTCCTAGACATGCGCCCTATCTTTTTAGCCACAAGTAGAGGCACTGATTTTCCGTTTTTAAAAAAGGCCTTTTCCGTTTCAGAAAATCAGGAATTCCGTTTTTACCTGCCTGAAAAACGGAAATTCCGTTTTGCCATAGACTTTGTACATGTGAAAAACTGCAAATTCCGTTTACATAGAACTCCATACAAAATTTAATGAGTAGGGTAAAATCATGATTTTCACCCACAAATCATCAAAATTTGGGGGGAATGTGTCCTGCCTGATATCAGGAAGGACTTACCACAGGCCAGAGAGTAAATATTTTTAAAATTCATTTAATAATGATTAATGCTGAGTTGGTTTGGTCGATCACACCGGTTCCCCACCGTCACCATCGGGTCCCGGTTTCGTTTTCTTTGGAACGGGGTCCGAAAAAGAAAGAGGAAAAAAAAAAAAAAAAAAAAAACACGATTTTTTTTTTTTCTTTTTTTTTTTCCTCTTTCTTTTTTTTCTTTTTTCAAATGGTCAATTCCGCGATTTTCCGCGATCGCGGAAAATCAGTGCCCCTACACAAGGCCATATGCGCCCTATCTTTTTAGACAGAAGGCCATATGCGCTCTAACTGTTTAGACACAAGGCCCTATGAGCTCTATCTTTTTAGACAGAAGGCCATATGCGTTCTAACTTTTTAGACACAAGGCCCTATGAGCTCTATCTTTTTAGACACAAGGCCCTATGAGCTCTATCTTTTTAGACACAAGGCCCTATGAGCTCTATCTTTTTAGACACAAGGCCCTATGAGCTCTATCTTTTTAGACACAAGGCCCTATGAGCTCTATCTTTTTAGACACAAGGCCCTATGAGCTCTATCTTTTTAGACACAAGGCCCTATGAGCTCTATCTTTTTAGACACAAGGCCCTATTGATGGTGGTACATCCCATGAAACACCTTTCAATGCTCGTGCAAGTCAGATTGTTTCTTCCGAGCGACACCCTTAAAACAATTCATTTCTCCAGCTCAGTAGTAGAATAAAGCAATTGCCCTTTTTCATCAGACTTTCTCCGATGCCACCATCTATATAGGGAATTTCTCTGGACACATCCGCTAATAAATTGGTTTGTATGAAAGGCATATTATGGCATATAAAATAAAGGCACGTGGGAGTTTCGTGGTATATTGGTTCAGGTCTTCATCTTTTGATACAAAGGTTGTGGGTTCGAGTCCCGACCGTGACACGTGTGTCCTTCCAGCAAGGCACTTAATCCACAATTGCTGCTCCTAACCCAGGTGTAGTAAATGGGTACTTGGCAGGAATTTATTCCTTGAAATGCTGAGCGCCCCATCACGGAAGCTCGGCTAAAGCCAAGGTAATAATGCTACGAGCGCTTTGAGACTTTGTCGATAAAGCGCTATATAAAAACAGACAATTACTATTAGTCCTGTAGACGGTCCTATACTTCGTGTATTAGACCTAGAGACGTTCTTTAGTACAACGTTTTTTAATTGATTCATATTCTAGAAAGGTTCAGAAGAAATTTCAGCTTTGTTGCCACCTTGGCAACATTGGGCAACTTTTTTTATAAGCATTATAAAGTTAATTAGCTAATTTGCATATTTGTGAAATAAGGTCAGGGGTCATTGTCTATCTAGCAATAGTACAATATTGATAAAAACAACTATTCTAGGGTATTTTGGGGCAAGGATTCCATTTCTGGTGCTCGTTTGTAAGTGCCATATGGGCAACACCCTGAAATCCAAGATGGCTGCCCCTAATTTGCATATTTATGAATATTATTGATTTTCAGTGGCTACAGCCCTTAATAAGCAATAATTCCAGATTATTATTTGTCAGTTATGTTCTAAGTATGTATTTAAGATATCAAAGATTAGTTGTCATCATGGCAACCTCTGGCAATGCATATTATTTGCATAATTAGGTATTTTACCTAATTTGCATATTCCCCCAAATCAAGTATATTGGGAACCCGGAAAGTAAAAATGACAAGTGATACCACTTTTCCAAGGTTTTGGGGGGCAACAGATCCATTTTTGAAACTTATTTCCCTGTATCACCATGGCAACCATCTGAAATCCAATATGGCTGCTCCCCAAATTACACATGTTATGATACACGGCTATATTTTTTCGGTTATATTAGATCAATATCATAATGTTTGGACTTTTAATTATTGGAAATAGGAACTAGAATACTTGAATCACAATGTAGTTGTTTGCTTACAATAAAAAAAATCATACTTTTGTAAATGAAATGCCATTAAAGTGGCAAATAGCATTTTTTCCTTTAAAATGACAAAGGCGGCCATCTTGGATTTATGTGGGTTGCCAAGGTGATACGTCAAATTAAGTATCATGAATGGATTTGTTGCCCCCTAAAACCTTGGAAAAGTGGTATTACTTGTCATTTTTACTTTCCGGGTTCCCTATATACTTGATTTTGGAGAATATGCAAATTAGGTAAAATACCTAATTATGCAAATTTTATGCATTGCTAGAGGTTGCCGAGGTGGCAACCAAGCTAAATTATTTTTATCACACATGTAGATCATGATTGAGGAAAATAATCTGTAATTATGGCTAATTAGAGAGTGTTGCCCATATGGCACTTACAAACGAGCCACAGAAATGGAATCCTTGCCCCAAAATACCCTAGAATACTTGTTTTTATCAATATTGTACTATTCCTAGATAGAAAATGACCCCTGACCTTATTTCACAAATATGCAAATTAGCTAATTAACTTTATAAGGCTTATAAAAAATAAAAAAAGTTGTCCAATGTTGCCAAGGTGGCAACAAAGCTGAAATTTCTTCTTAACCTTTCTTGAATATGAATCAATAAAAAAACGTTGTACTAAAGAACGTGTCCAGGTCCTAGACAAATCTACACGACTATATTATTATGTTAGATATAACACTGGTATAGGCCTCTGGAAAATCCTGTCTTTCTTCATCAAATGTAATTTCCTTTTCTTTTCTTTAGTTATGGTTCATCAAAATGCAAATTGCTTCCTATTTTGGTCAGAAGAAAAAAAGTCATGGACAAAAATGCAATCACAGCAGATTATAAGGGGAGCTTAATTTGCAGAAAAACAACCTGATGAGGCCTTGACAAATTGACTGACGATGTTAATTCGCTCCCTTCTATAAAGAAACAAGAGTGAATCAGAAAATATCAAAATCTCTGACTAACCATACCCTAACCTTGTTTAGCCCATTCAAGACCACTTGATTTGTTCTAACATGCATGCTCTTTGGACTACAGTATTTCTCAGGACCAGTCATGGGGGGTGTTTCACAAAGATCCTAAGTTGAACTTATCTATTATGGAAAGCCATATGTAGCCTTAGAATAAACTATATTCAAAACCAAGAATGCAATTATTTTAGACTGTCATAAATTTTACATCAAAAACATGGAATCTCTTTGATAATAGATAATATTAATGATTTAAATCAACATTTTATGGCTTTGAAAAAGGACTTTTAAAACTATTTTTCAAAGAAACTAATGGCTTTCCATACTTTTTAAGTCCAACTTAGAGATAAGTTCAACTTAGGATCTTTGTGAAACACCCTCCTGAATTAGTTTGTTAATTTCCTGCCAAAGAACTTCCCTTCTATGAATAATGCATGTTAATCTAGTGCAAATAATTATACCTATATTTTCAAATGTCAAACACATTAAGAAGTTTTTTTAATCCTATTTTTTTTCTAAAAGGATCAAGTAACTTTAAACTAAGCACCCTTGCTACTCTATAGCTTTTCTCATCAATGTTCATGCCTTGCTAGTTTACTTTACTTTAAACCTGTTCCCTACTAGATTTCCTATAAATGCAGGACCCACCAGGTTCCCATAGGCAATGGGTTAAAGGGATAGCTGAGTTTTGGTATAGAGGGCGCTACACACAATAATTTTGTTATGAGATAATGATAAACTGAGTGTCAAATTCGAAAGAGCATACAATTTTAATGACAGAATAAACTTTATTTGATCAAAATCGGTTCAGAAATGGCTGAAATATCAAAAAACATAACCATTTGTAATATTTGTGGGGCCCCACAATTATTCGATAATTTTGAACCAGCCGTTAAAAAAATGTAAAAAATGCTTCCTCTTTTCAAAAATGTACAAAAGAGGTTTTTAAACAGTTGTTGATTATCTAATCACTATTTCAACAAAACATCACATGCACAATATTTGATTTAAAATGGTTGAAACCAATGAGTGTTTAGAGAGCGCCCTCTTGAGTTTTACTGGCTCTTTTTTTAATGATAACAGGCTTTTTACTTAAGTCATTCGTAATTTTGTATGCCTTTCGAGCATGGTGAAGTTAAAGCTATTAGTTTGTAATGTAATTGTGCAGGTTTGGGTTACTAAAATTCTGTTTGACCAAAACTGTACTCTCTTCAAAATACCAGAACTCAACTATCCCTTTAATCTGTTCCCTACTAGATTTTGCAATCCCCGTAGAGTTAATACAGGACCCACCAGGTTCCTGTAGACAATGGGTTTATAATAAAAGCATGAGAGCAGTCATGGTTATTCAAATTTTCCCTTACTTGAAATATTTAAGATTTAAATTTAAAACTTGGGCCACTCCGTTCATATCTTCAGGAGATAAGAGTGAGGAAAGTTTATTCAAATCTTGAGCAATGTGGATCTAGATAGTAAACATGTCAAAATCCTAACAAATTACTGAGAACTCTAGCGGTTCTTACCGAGCATGGTGGCTTAGCGGTTAGAGTGTCCGCCTCATGCACGGGAGGTCCCGGGTTCAACCCAGATCGGGTCATACCAAAGACTTTAAAAATGGTACCTTCTGCCTTCTAGCCAGGCGCTCAGCAATTATAGAATGGAGAAGGCTAAGTTAATCACGCGAGTTACCAGAGGACTGGCCCCTTTCTGTAGCTTTCGCAACATTTAGTAGACGTGTGGCCCAGGGCTAATGAATCAGAGATAGGTGCGCCTTATGTGCCAAAATTGCCACGGGAAGGACTTTCACTAGCTGGCAACATGGAACTGATTTTGTTGCTGTTTACGATCAAAGTGTGAGGATTAAATAATCAGGAGTGGGGACTCGCTGGCGTGCGCCGGCTTAAATAAAATGGTAGTGAATAGGTTAATATATACAATACATGCATACGATGGCGCAAATTTGCAGACGATGTTGCAAATTTGCACCAGAGGCAGTTTTAGCGTTAACAAACGCTAACTCTTTACGTCAACGCAGACGCAATCCGCGAAACGAGATTAGAAATGCGATCAATGATAATGGACTGTCAACGCAAACTGTGCTAATGACTTGGGATCCGCAGGTAATGAGGCCAGGTGCACTGATTGGAGGACAACCGTCAACACACATGATATATATCACACCCTAATCCCAGAGTGGCAATTTTTAAAAGTTTACAATTGTTGTAAGTGCCCAATTATTGTAACTACCGTGGCAACAGCCAAAATGCTTGATGCTGACTGGCTGTTGTCATAGTAGTTGCAGTAATTGGACACTTACAACAATTGAAGAAAAAAAAACTTATGAAACGGGGCCGAGTACTGATTGATTTGTGCTAACATGTACTTTCCATAAACCCCAGCCTGAGTATTTTCGGGACCAGTCCTGAACGGGTTAAAAGAACCAAATGAATCAATACAATATTAGTAACAAGATTTCAGCAATACTTGCAAATCACCCCTGATTTTGAAGAGTTTCCTTAAACCTTTGGACACCACATGAATGGCAGACACGACTAGCTCAGTAGCAATCACTGATCCTCTTTTATGCCCTATGCATCTACATCATCCCCATCGCCATTGTCACCACCACCTCCACCACCATCATCATCATCATCATCACCATCACCATCATCATCCCCATTGTCGCCACCACCACCACCATCATCATCATCATCATCATCACCATCATCATCATCATCATCACCATCACCATCACCATCACCATCACCATCACCATCAAAAACACAACCACCATCATCATCATCATCATCATCACCATCACCATCATCACCATCATCATCATCATCATCATCATCATCACCATCATCATCATCATCATCATACATTCACCCTTGAAGCATCATTTACAACAACAACGACAAAATATTTACATTCATACTACTCCTGAAACAGAGAGCAACAAAAACCAATAATATATATGGGCCAGGGTCCATTAAAATGAAGTTCATCGCTGTTTAATTCCCATGGGCATGTTGACATTAAAAGGGGAAATTACATGAGGTGTTTTTCTGAGAAAATGAGAGAAACAGACAGCGCTAATTAGACCAAATGATTGGCTGCCTACTCTGGGATGACCCATTCAGTAGGGGGTATTCACTGATAATACCAGGGAGAGGGGGGTAGAGAGGGATTTTAACCCGTTCCCTATAAGTTTATGAAATACCTATCGATTTTGTACAGAACCTCATTGGTTCCCGTGGTAAAGAGGTTAACAGATACCAGAACAGCAATGATAAATGGAGAGAATAGAGAATGGGGTAGAGAGGCGGGTGTTAGACAGAGGGAGGAATTACAAAGGGAGAAAAGCGAAAGGAAAATAAAGAAAGAGATAGAGGGGGAATAAGAACATATATTTGACAAAGAGAGTAACAAACAGAGATAAAACAAGTGGGAGAGAGAGAGAGAGAGTGATAGAAGGCAAGGGGTAGGGGGGAGGGGGGAGAGGTTGTAAATTGAGGTGGAGAAAAGTGTACGCTTACCATTACATCATTTCACAGTGGACCCTCTTTATAACCAGTAGGGTGTTACACTAAGCACTTAAATTGATATTAGGATTAATTTTTTAGTGATAAAAAAAAAATGAAATCAATTTTAGTGTTTAGTGGGCAATGAAAATAACCTTAATATATCAGGGTAAAACATCAATGAATATACAGGTCTTGAACCAGTAAAATAATTCTATTACTACTAGAGGGTTCGGTACAGCTGGGCCCCATTTCATAAAACGTGTCCAATTGTTGTAAATGTCCTATTTTTGTAACCAGTTGGTCAATAACCAATCAGCAGGGAGCGTTGCAGATGTTATCATGGAAGTTGCACAAATTGTTTCACAATTTTAGTTACACAATTGAAAAACTTTTATGAAACGAGGCCTGAGATTTTCATTACAAGATTCCACTGTGTGTTGGTATGACAGTCATCTTGATCCTGATCAATGGTGGCAGCCACAAGCTTTCCTGTTTCAGACAGCTATTGGGAACAATTGTTAACCTCAAGCTGGCACTATTCGGATCAGTCCTACGACTGCTACAGCAGACTTGACAAGAATGAGCAATTCATCAACTTTACCGACCCACATACATGACACACCATGTCATTCCTTCATCCCTTAATCTTGACTGAATATGACAGGCATAAGTCTGCCCAATTCATCAGCTGGTACAAACTATTGATAACACTAGCCCGAATCCCACCATCGGATACAGCGTCTTTTTTCAACTATGAAATTTGAAGCTAACACATGTTGTGTGTCAACTAACGTGCCTCCCCCGTGCTTCCTATGCAGGATAAGACTTAAGGAAAACACTACGTCCCTCAGATAGGATGATAAATGGAGGTCCTGTGTATGACACAGTCACATCTCATGCACAGAAAAGAACCTAGTCTACTTCTTGAAAAGAGTAGGGTGTTAGCCCCCTTTGAATAGTACATCACATCCCGCACTTCACAGCCAAACTAAAGTGATAGCATGATCAGCAAGTTGATTGCGGTCACTATACCGAAGGAAAAGAAATTTGACAACATATTAACCCCAACATTGTGAATTCCTATCCAGTGTAATCACTCATTTAGTTTCCACTTTCCGTGTTATGGGAAGTATCCTGTTCTGTTTTATTTGGGCCACTCTGTATACCTACATGTATGTCTGTTTTTATTTGGGCCACCCTGTATACCTACATGTATGTATGTTTAATTTGGGCCACCCTGTACACATACATGTATACATGTCTGTTTTTATTTGGGCCACTCTGTATACCTACATGTATGTCTGTTTTATTTGGGCCACCCTGTATACCTACATGTATGTCTGTTTTTATTTGGGCCACCCTGTATACCTACATGTATGTATGTTTAATTTGGGCCACCCTGTACACATACATGTATACATGTCTGTTTTTATTTGGGCCACTCTGTATACCTACATGTATGTCTGTTTTATTTGGGCCACCCTGTATACCTACATGTATGTCTGTTTTTATTTGGGCCACCCTGTATACCTACATGTATGTCTGTTTTATTTGGGTCACCCTGTATACCTACATATATGTCTGTTTTATTTGGGCCACCCTGTATACATACATGTATGTATGTTTAATTTGGGCCACCCTGTACACATACATGTATACATGTCTGTTTTTATTTGGGCCACTCTGTATACTTTTTTATTTATTTTTTTTAAATTTATTTATTCTCCACTCATGGGATGGATTGCCCTTGTCAGCTACAAGCTGTTTTTCAAAGGGGTCCAGGCCAAGATAAAAACATACAATCATAACAATACATGGAAAACGACAAGTGAATACACAACAAGTATAATAGTACAATGTAAAAAGGACTAAATAACTATCTATAACAACATAAATCGGGCAAGTCTAAACAAAAATAAACAAACAAAGAACTACTAGTACGAGGGTAAGAAGAAAGAAAAAAAAAAGAGAAGAAGAAAAAGAAAAAAAAAAGAAAAAAAGGGGGGGGGGAAGGAAACCGGGGGTCTTGTAGATTAAGCTTAATACGTTGAATATGTTAAGTTTGTCTGCTAAGAATGGTCAGGATGATGGGGTTACTATTTAAGTGTCGTTTAAAGGTTTCAATTGATACAATAGTGGGTTTAGGATAATTTAACTCATTCCAAATCTTGGCCCCTCGATAGATAAGGGATCTTTTCCCGTAATTGGTCTTCGGCTGAGTAAGTCTTAGTTTATTTGGACCAGACCTTGTACAATATACTGATTCACGGAATACAAAGATGCTGCTAAGGTAAAGTGGACAGATTTTATGAACGGACCGATACATTGTACATACTAATTGTTTAGACCATCGTATATATAAGCGATCTAATTTCAGAGTATCATACAAACTATCTGAGGAATACATATAATCAACATTCATAACAATACGAAGTGATCTATTTTGTAATACTTGCAATTGATTTAAATTAGTCTTTGAAGCATTTGCCCATACCACACTACAATAATCAAAATGACATTGAATAATTGATTTGTAAAAAGTCAAAGCCGTGTACTGATTTATATATGAACGTATTCTTTTTAACAGGTATACACATTTGATCACTTTCTTCTTTACATGATCAATTTGATTTTTCCATAACATATTTTGATCAATGATGACACCTAGATATTTACATGATTCGACCCTTCTTATTTCATTATTGTCAATGTACATATGACAATCAGAAATAATTTCTTGTGATCTCTTCAGTCGCTGTTGAGTGCCTATAAACATTACTTCACATTTTTTGGGGTTAACCATTAATTTATTATTTTTCAACCAGCATGATAATCTTGAGAGATCTTCATTCAATTTACTACAAATTTCTACTGGGTCTTTAGATGAGGTAAATATACACGTGTCGTCGGCATATAATGATATGTCACATGAATGTACTGTACTAGGCATATCGTTGACAAATATCGAGAACAATAGAGGGCCCAATAATGAGCCTTGGGGTACTCCACATGTAATTTCCCTTTCATCGGAAGAATAGCCGTTTATAGATGTAAATTGTTTTCTATGA
The DNA here is from genome assembly GCA_037951105.1 of Echinarachnius parma. Lineage (NCBI taxonomy): Eukaryota > Metazoa > Echinodermata > Echinoidea > Clypeasteroida > Echinarachniidae > Echinarachnius > Echinarachnius parma. The sequence continues at coordinate 42,142 of JBAMJV010003749.1, forward strand.
TCAAAATAGTTTGTGAACCACTTTAAAGTGCATTGGCCAAAGTTATACATTTGTAATTTTTTAATCAAAATACTGTGATCGACTGTATCGAATGCTTTTTTAAGATCGATCATAACTAAACCAACAATGTTTCCTCTATCGATTGCATTTAACCATTTGTCTGTTACGTTCAAAAGGGCCGTTTGTGTAGAATGCATGGGTCTAAATCCCGATTGACAATCAGATAATATATCATTTTCCATTAAATATTTGAATAATTGATTATAGACTACCTTTTCCATTATTTTTGCTAGGATAGGTATGACAGAGATTGGTCGATAATTTTCCATGCATGTCTTTTCCCCTCCTTTATAAATAGGGGTTACTCTTGCACATTTCCATTGACTGGGGATTATGCCTTTCCGCAAAGACAGATTAAGTATATATGCAAATGGGGAAGCAATGATAGTAGCTACGGATTTAAGGAGTTTAGCTGGCAAATTGTCCTACATGTATGTCTGTTTTATTTGGGCCACCCTGTATACCTACATGTATGTCTGTTTTTATTTGGGCCACCCTGTATACCTACATGTATGTATGTTTAATTTGGGCCACCCTGTACACATACATGTATACATGTCTGTTTTTATTTGGGCCACTCTGTATACCTACATGTATGTCTGTTTTATTTGGGCCACCCTGTATACCTACATGTATGTCTGTTTTTATTTGGGCCACCCTGTATACCTACATGTATGTCTGTTTTATTTGGGTCACCCTGTATACCTACATATATGTCTGTTTTATTTGGGTCACCCTGTATACATACATACATGTGTTTGTTTTATTTGGGCCACCCTGTATACCTGTTTTATTTGGGCCACCCTGTATATCTGTTTTATTTGGGCCACCCTGTATACCTGTTTTTAATATGTCTGTTTAATTTGGGCCACCCTGTATACCTATGTCTGTTTTATTTGGGCCACCTTGTATACCTACATATATGTCTGTTTTATTTGGGCCACCCTGTATACCTGTTTTATTTGGACTATCCTGTACACCTGTTTTATTTGGGCCACCCTGTATACCTATGTCTGTTTTATTTGGGCCACCCTGTATACATCCATGTATGTAGATGACGAGCATGGTTGTCCCTGAATCCCTTAATACTGATCGAAGGTGACAGCCCTCATCTCAAAATGTTTATTCACCCTAGGGGCAAATGAAGATGAATTCTAGTTCTTCACAGAAATAGATACCAACGTCACACATGTAATATAATAACTCAATGTACATGTAGTTTTGTTCATGGATTGGTGATAAAACCTTAACCGGTTTATAGACACTATTCATTTCAGTATGACCATCAATGAACAAATGTCCACAGCTTAAGCTATCTCTGGTACAGTTTTCAATGTGTTATCCTGTTCACGGCTTAGTCCACAAAATAATTGGGCCGTGGTCTATGGAGCATATCAAAATCTAACAGTCTTGAGTGGGTTAAGTTCAAATGGAATACAGGCCAATTCTGGGGTCCGCATAGAATGCATGTCAAATGAAAATCTAATTTAGTCTCTAATAGTTTATAGTCTAATGCTAAATTCTTCCTAGCAGTAAAGCAACAGTCTCAAAGTAATCCCAAAATATTATCTACCCCCAGGGAACATTTTTCAGCCACCATTTCTTCGTACCGATGATGATGATATCGTTTTATTTACCCAGGGTAGCCACTTCAGTGACGAACACTGCTTTACCAGCGGGCCCTGCATTCATGTTATTAAAAACCCTTCTCCGTGATATAATTATATGCTGAGTGCCTAGCTAGAAGGTATCATTCTTCTAATGATCTTTGGTATTAAGTTGCAAGTTAATCTGGTAGCTTAGGGAACTGATACAAATGGCATCAAGCCAAATTTTCAATTATTCAATTCATCTCTGATTCTCTGGTCAGATTTCCCTTTGTTCTAATTTAATATATATTTCAATGATACCAAACCAGAGTTATGATACATTTACAAGAGTAATAAAGTAGGAAAGCACTAGCTACATGATTGAATGAAATTAATGTTGTGTTTCAAAAGCATTTTATGGTTATCCCGAAATAGCTGCCTGAATGATTGGAACAGTTTCATGCCATAGTTGAAATCGCTCGCCTAAATGATTGAGAGCAGTTCATGTCATACTAACTCACAATGTCATACAATTTAGTTTTGCAAATGCTATCTAAACACATTAATACGAGGAAGAAGATAAGAAGGGACCATTTTGAAAAACATTAACGTCATGTTTTGAATGTCATGTGATTAATCCCCAGAATGGCCATCTAAACGCATTAATACATTAACACATTCGTGTTATGCTCTGAATGTATTTTAGTTTGAAAAGAGAAACTGAAAAGGCTAGCCAAACACATTAATATTGGGAATGAGAAAAAAAGGAACACGTTTTTGAAATAAATTTTGATTGGATGTCATGTTCTGAATGTCATGTGACCGAGCACTGAAAAGGCTGCACAAACACATTAATACGAGATAGGTGATAACAAAAATAAGAAATTGTTGGCTGAGTGATTCACACACATTCATGCCACGCTATGAATGTCATCTGATTGTCTCTGTAAAGGCTCCCTTAACACATTAATATCAGGAAGAAAAAAAAAAAAAAGAAAGAAGAAAATGCTTGCTGAATGATTAAAACACATTAACGTCATGCTCTGAATGTCGTGTGATTTAGCTCTGAAAAGGCTCCCTTAACACATTAATATCAGGAACTTAAGAAAAAAGGAAAATTCTTGCTGAATGATTAAAACACATTAACGTCATGCTCTGAATGTCGTGTGAATTAGCTCTGTAAATAGGCTCCCTTAACAAGGGGAAGTTTCCCCAAGAATTAATGTGGATTGAATGAAAGAACAATTTTAGAAGCCCAATAGTGAAAGTTTGAGCAAATTTGGATTTTCAAATCAAAAGTTATGATTTTGGTAAGTTTTGTTTGCCGCCCTCTCTAGATGCCAATTTGCCAAAATCTGTGATGCCATAGGAGGACAACCTTCCAATGACTTTGTACACACATTTTCATATTTTTAAACTTTTCGTGGATTTCACTGGACCAGTTGAGGAAGTTTTACGTTAAATGCACGCACATTTACCTCTTCTCTAACATATCTGAGAATGAGAGTAGAAGGACGATGCTTTTTCATGAAAAGTGACATTTTGTGAAGTTTTGTTGTACAGTTCCAATGGGAGTTGTCCATCTGTGACATCACAGATTTGGCAAAGAGCCGACTAAGAGGGCAGCAAACAAGATTTTGATCAAAAATGTGAAGTCATAATTCTTGATTGGATTATCAAAATCTGCTCAAACTTTCGCTATTAGATATCTAAAATTTTTCCCTTTTCACCCATCCTGCTTAAAAGCTTGTAGAAACTTCCCCTTTAATATCAGGAACTTCAGAAAAAAAGAAAATGCTTGCTGAATGACTAAAACACATTAACGTCATGTGATTTAGCTCTGAAAAGGCTCCAAAAAACATTAATAGAAGAAAACGAAAATGATTGCTGCATAATTGAAGCACCATACTCTCAATGTAGTACATTGGAGCATCGAAACACATAAATACGAGGAAGATGAAAAAGAAGAAGATATTTCTGGCTGAAAGATTGAAACACATTCATGTCATGCTCGTCATCTGATTGTCTCTGTAAAGGCTCCCTTAACACATTAATACTAGGAATTATAGAAAAAAGGAAAATTCTTGCTGAATGATTAAAACACATTAACGTCATGCTCTGAATGTCGTGTGATTTAGCTCTGTAAATAGGCTCCCTTAACACATTCATATCAGGAACTTAAGAAGAAAACAAAATGCTTGCTAAACGTAGTACATTTGAGCATCGAAACACATTAATATGAAGAACATGAATATAAAAGATAGTTCTGGCTGAAAGATTAAAGCACATTTGTGTCACGTTCCGAATGTCATTTGATTGTCTCTGAAAAGGCTCCCTTAACACATTAATACCAGGAACAAGAAAAGAAAAATGCTTGCTGAATGATTAATACACATTGACGTCATGCCCCGAATGTCATGTGATCGAGCTCTGAAAAGGTACATAAACACATTAATGGAATAAAATGAAAATGATTGATGCATAATTGAAACATCATACTCTCGATGTAGTACTTTTGAGCATCGAACACATTAATACGAGGAAGATGAAAAAATAAGATATTTCTGGCTCTGAAAAGGCAACACAAACACATGAAAAAAGGAAGATATTTCTGGCTGAAAGATTGAACACAATCATGTCATGCTCTAAATGTCATACAAGTGATCTTTGAAAGGTTCCCTAAACACATTAATACCCCGTATACATTCATGTCCAGTTTTGCCTTTCATTTGATTAACCCCTTGCATGCCAATGTCACACATTTGCACCATACAACATACAGTTATGGAATAACATCCCAACTGAATTAAAGTCTAGTCAATCTATAAACATTTTTAAATATAAATATAAAAAATACTTATTAGATAACTACAATGTGCAATAGAATTATCAGGCAATATGACAATTTTGTAATGTATTTGTTTTGTTTTGTATTAGTGTATAGTTATCATTTTATGTAATACTTTTTATACAGGGGTTAGCTTTCATATAAGGAGCCCTACTCCTTTCTGCTAACCCAGCTGCTAAACACTGTCATATGAATGTCTTTTATGTTTTTTTTTTCTATCTCTGTATTTTTGTATTTTTTGCATTTGATGTATTTTATGACAAGTGTTGAATAAACTGAAATGAAATGAAAAAACATAGTTCCCATTGAACTGCCTATATCCCTGGCAAGCGAAGCGTTAAGCTCTGAAAAGGCTACCTAAACACACTTCAAGACTGGTCCCGAAAATAGCAGCCATGGGTCTATGGAGAATGCATTTAATAGCAACATCAATTAGTCCTGAACGGGTTAATATAATGAAGAAGTAAAGAGGAAAATGCTTGCTGAATTATTTAAATACATCAACGCCATGTTCTGAATTTCATGTGATTGAGCTCTATTAAAAAAGGCTTCCAAAACACATTTTGACAAGAAGCAGATTTTCACAAGGAAGAAGATAAGAAATAAATTACCTAAAGGTATGCTGGCTGAGCGATTGAAGCACATTCATCTCATAATCTGGATTTTATTTAATGTAAAAAGAAAAACTGAAAGGCTACCTAAACACATTTTTTACGAGGAAGATGATTACAAAATAAAAATGTTGTCTGTGCGATTGAAACACATTCATCTCACACTCTGAATGTCATGTGATCTATTATCTCTTAAAATGCTCCCCAAACACATTAATAAGAGGAAGGAAATGCAAAAAAATAAGTAATTGCTGGCTGAGTTATTCACACACATTCATGTGGTGATCTCGATATCATTTGAGTGAGCTCTGTAAAGGCTACATCAACACATTAATACCAGCAACTAAAGAAAAAGGAAAATGCTTGCCGAGTAATTAAAATACGTTCGTGTCATGTTCTGATTTTCATTTGATCAACACCTCGCATAATTCTCCTTGAGCTGCCTATATCCCTGGGGGGTGTTTCACAAAGATCATAAGTTGAACTTAACTCTAAGTTGGACTTAAAAAGTATGGTAAACCATTTGTAGCCTTGAAATAAAACATATTCAAAAGCAAAAAGGCACGTATTTTAGACTTTTCATAAATTTTACATCAAGCTCATGAAATATCCTGAATAATAGAAAATACAAATAATTTGAATTAACATTTGATGCCTTTTAAAAGAACTTTTACTAAAATTGTTTTAAAGAAACTAACGGCTTTCCATAATTTATAAGTCCAACTTGAGTTAAGTTCAACTAATAGGATCTTTGTGAAACACCCCCCTGGTAAGCTACCTAAACACATCAATATCATGATGAAGAAATAAAGGGAAATGCTAGCTGAATTATTGAAATACATCAACCGCATGTTCTGACTTACATGTACACTTGATTTAGCTCTGAAAAGGTTTCCAAAACAAAATAAAATGCTGGCTGTGTGATTGTAACACATTCATCTCACACTCTAAACGTCATGTGATCGAGCTCTGAAAAGGCTATCCCAACACATTGATAAGACGAAAGAGATGAAAAAAAAATAAGAAATTGCCGGCTGAGTGATTCACTCACATTCGTGCTGCACTCTCAACGACATTTGAAAAAGCTCTGAAAATGTTACATAAACACATTAACATGTGGAGGATACGGAAGAAAAAGGCTGGATGAATGAGTACATTCATGGCACGCAATGAATGTTCTTTTATACCCCCGTCAGACCTACTACCCTTCTTCTGCGCTCCTAATCCCTATTGATAAATTTGGAAGCGCGAGGCAAAGCATTGTAGGCACGAGTAGCTAGAGTGGCCTTTTATAAAATGTCTTTTGTTCAATAAGGAATGAATGAGAGAATTATCGCACATTCGTGAAAGGATAGCCTCTCATGCATGAACATACAATGACTCCCTTGACAAAAGCTCAGATCGTGGCATTGGCACACTGTTTTGAAGACCCCCAAAAGGGGTAGGAGCGTAGAGGTGACTATTGTTCAGGGCGGTATTGTCTGTGGATGCATGGGAGGTTTTCTTTTCGAGCAAGTGAGATAATCTTCCCATTCAGATCCTCATTGAACAAACAACATTTTGCAGATACATGTACATTCCAATGTTTGTGATCAGCTATTGTCTAGAGCGCAGTCGAAGCGTAGCTCGGTCTGACGCTACCATAAGTGAGCTCTTAACCCATTCAAGACTGAAGGATTTTGTTTTAACATGCATTCTCCATACAGTATATATATAGAGCCCAACCCAAGTATTTTGGGGGACCAGTCCTGAACGGGTTAAAAGGCCACAAAAACACAATAGGAAGAAGGGGAATTTAATGTTTGCTGAACGATTAAAACACATTGAAATCAAACTTGGAATGTCATTAGATTGGGCTCATAAAGAATGCAACTTAATCACATTAATATGAGGAAAAGAAAAGAAAGGGAGGAAATACCACATTCAAGTCAAGTTCTGAATGTCATTTTTGTGAGCTCTTAGAAGGCTACCGAAACACATTTCCTTTTTTACGACGAAGATGATGAAAAGATGAAAAAATAAAATGCTCCCTGAAACATCAAACACATTACTATCATACTTGGAATGCCATTTGGTTGAGCTCAAAGAATGCAACACAAACATATTAACATGAGGAAGGAAAAGAAGAAAAGAAGAAAAGAAGAAAAGAAGAAAAGAAGAGGGAAATTCCAGACAAATGATTGAAATACATTTATGTCATACTCTGCAAAGGCTACCGAAACACACCTATACGTGAAAAAATGACTGGCTGAACAATAAAAACTCCAATATTCATGTAGCACTTCAAAGAGAATTTGATTGGGCTCCCAGGAGACAAACTAAAACTGTTCATACCAGTGCTTTCACTTCTAAATTAATGACATTAATGTCATACTCTGAAAAGGCTACCGAAACAAATGAATAATTGTGAAAGATGAACAAAGTCGCTGAATGAACGATAAAAAATCATTTGTGTAACGCTTCAAACAGAATTTGATTGAGCTCCCAGAAGACTAGCTCAAACTGTTCATACCAGTGCTTTCACTTCTATCCCCGAGGGTTTCCATTTTATGCCTTTCTGGATCAAGCTGAAAGTGACAAGCATTGGATGCCTTGGTATACTATTATGTGGCGAGAGAATGAACTGAGTCTCCATTAAAAAAGTGAAACCATCACAAATTGGCAGGCTATGCCGCGCGTGGCATGATTTGATCTCTATTAAAGACTCTCCCCCTTCAAGGGAACGGTCTACACATATAGTACAACTGCAATCAATAATGTTATACATGTACAGTCTCCATTCACAATTGAAATCAACAACAATGAGCATGCTATATAAACACCCAATTCAGGATTTGTTACAAATCTGAATGCCCCCCCCCCTGCCCCCTCCCCCATAAACAAAAGGTCAAGAAATAAATTTCCAACACAGATCTCTCTTTAAAAAATAACAAATCCAGCAAAAATTGAGAAAGCAAAATGCTCCCTTCAGTGGTGCAGCAGGGTGGGGGCACAAACCATGTACTTCATTAGTGCTTTGGATCCATGCCCCCTCCCCCGTGGCATTGCAAGTGCTTACTGACTTTCAGGTACATTGATCACCTATTAGGGGCCCACTCTATGTTCTTCTTTATTGTTTTGGGTCCATGCCCCCTACCTCCCAACCCCTCCCTTACTGTTAAAACATCACCTACTGGGAGAGGGGCACAATCTGTATGTTATATTGATTCTGCCCCTTGCCCCCACCATTGTTAGCTCCCCCACTGCTTTACGATCTTACCCCTAGGACTTGCGTCTTGCTTTTCCAAATTCCACTTGAAGTGATAGGCGCTTCCTCCATTGGGACAATGGGCCGTGAGAGAATGCAAAACATCGCCATCAAAATTGCAACTAGCATTAACCAAAATTATGACAAGCAATTCAAATGCTTAATTCAATCTCTCGTAAAGAACCTGAAACAAGAAAGGGATAGAATGGCAAGCTACATGTATTCATTTCACACAAGCCCAATCTTCTCATGAATATACAGATTTGTCCATTAATGGCTCATAACGACGGCGGCGACAATCTATCAGGTCGTAATTTTTGCTCATAAAGTATCGCATTAAATCGCTAAAATGGCTTGCAGGCATGCCTTTCAACACCTTTGTGTACTGTGTATTACATTCCAGGATACATGCTTCTAATTACTTAACCCATTCAGGACTGATTGATTCTGCTATAACATGTATTCTCCATAGACCCAAGCCGGGGTACTTTGGAGACCAGTCTTGAAAGGTTTAATGCATATCAAACTTCAACTTTAAAAAAATCTTTTCACTATTCTTGATCCTTCTTAAGCCTATATCAGAAGGCTTTAACTCACGGAGTGCCATGGTCAAATCAAGTTACAATACTCAATGAATCATACTGGCATGTTCCTTAAAGGGATCTAGTAACTTTGTTGACATGTGCAAAAAGTGATGGGTGGTTGATACAATGTATATATTGTTGTTATTTGATATGTCCACTGGGTGTTGTGTGAACATTTCAAGTTAAATGGACGTTATATGGCAGAGTAATGAGCAAAAATGCAAAGTGATATTCACTAACTCATTGCACTCACTTTGTAAACGGTTATCGTGGTCCAGTGGATAATTTAACATCTGAACACATCAACCGTAAATATCTTTTTAACGAAAGGGAAATTTGAAAAACCGAAACCTGTCCCATGCTTTTATTGTTAATACGAATACTACAAGGTATGAGGGAACCGCTAGAATTCCAATTGGATTTTGAGGATTTGGACAATGATACTTAAGTCCCTTTAATGCACACAAAAGATAAGTGGATAATAAACTGTATATATACAGTACACTCATACTTCTTAACCCATTCACTTCAAAATTCTTAAGTCATTGTAGAATTTGTACACAGCCCACCAGGTTCCTGTAAGCAAGGGGTTCATTTAATTTCCATACATTGTAAATGAATAAGAGGATAAAAGCTATCCACATTTATCTTGATGTCAAAAGAACTATAGACCACGTTGGGTCTTGCAATCTAATTTGGTACTCACAGGGTTAACCGTTCCCTTTGAGATTCTCATATCCCCATGGGTACCCGGAAGGATGAAACAGAGTTCCTTAGCACTGTGTGCACCTACAAGGTTTCCTGGCTGGAATGCCCTCAAGGGAGTGGAAAACATGCACCTTGTGTGCTGGATTGAGTGCAGTATGTGTCCGATGTCCGGGGTGACAATAGTGATGCGCCGCGAGCGTCAAAAGATGGAATGTGCGCTATATAAGTAGCCACCATTATTATCATTAAAGACTTTGTACATAGCTCACCAGGATCATGTAGGCAAAGGGTTAACAGTTAAGATAAACATCTCCCAGAATAATTTCCCCTCTAAATAACTGGTCAAGTGGACTTTAGCTAAAGCCAACGATCAATATCTCAACTCCATTGCAAACCGCTTGTTGCATTGATGCAGACACTCTCAACCACGAAGATGACCTTGAGTCAAATACACAAGGACACATAGGCGTACCCAGGATTTGTTCAAGGGGGGGCGTTTTAGCTTCATTTAGAGGCGTAGTTGGGGTGTATTTGTATACTTAATACAGAAATTTTTTCGCTAAAGGGGGGTGTTAATCACCCTGAACACCTCCCCTGGGTATGCCCATGCAAGGACATAATGCAGAGCGTTATTTCCAAGCATTTATACCAAAGCTCATGGCCAGGAGGTTTGTTCCGTGTTCCTTTTTAACCCATTGCCTGCGGGAACCTGATGGGCCCTGTATTAACTCTATGGAGATTGCAACATCTAGTAGGGAACAGGTTAACCCACTATCTGATTTGGGTATAACATGCATTCTCCACAGACATATCAGCCCATGTATTTACTTGACCAGATTTAAATGGGTTAACATGTCTTGCTAATGGGTTTTGGACCCTAATCAATAATGCAGATTGGGGGGATTTTTATTTTGTGAATTTATAAATACAAAATATCATCAGCTGCAAAAAGTGGTCACATTCGGACAGTGTCCTCGCTCAAATAAAGAAAAATTCAAACAGAAAGAAAACTGACTAGAAATATTTTAAATGAATAAAAATGAGCAAAGAAAAATAGGCTCTGCCAGGACTTTGCTCATTTTTATTGAAATAAAGAAAAGAAAGCTGTAAAAGTATGACTACCACTTGCAGGGTAAGATATGAATACAGTGAGTGAGTGAGGCTCTCATCTCAGATAAGTGTAAATATATATTTGAAACATTACTTCTGTTAATATTGTAAATAAATATTGTAAAATACGCTGCAAATTACTTTCGACTATTTCGTGATTTATATTATTTTTGCTAACGATGTTGTTGTTTGGTAAATAAATTTCATTTCATTTCATTTTATTTCAATTTATTATAAGAAGCTTTATCTTTATAAAATTAGGAATGTCAGTGAGAGGAATGTTTACCAATTCATACATGTATACATGCAATGTCCACAGGGTTGAAATATGTAATGTCTCATGATAAAAGAACATTTTATAAGCTTTTCACAAATCATAACTTCAGATTTCCAAAAAAAAAAAAAATAACTTGTGCATTTCTATTTCTACAAGTATTGATACTACAAAACGAGGGAAAATTGGTGGGATGTAGCCTCAAGACCACTTTTATTTGTCAAATCTTTTGGTCCAGCGAGACAGCGATCCTGACATTTGTCTTGACACACTCTTTTGTCTTGACACACTCTTACTGCAATAAAAAATAATAATAATAACGGTTATTTATATAGCGCTATTCCCATGGGGATCATAGCGCGCTTTACACGATACCAACAAATAGACCGCTTCTGTAATGTATGCAAATAATATGCGTATGACGTCAGACTCCCCGTTGGCAAGCTTAACAATAGTAACTAGGTCCGGCAAGCTCCGGCAAACTTAGCTTGCCGGACCTAGTTACTATTGTTAAGCTTGCCAACGGGGAGTCTTACGTCATACGCATATTATTTGCATACATTACAGAAGCGGTCTATTGATGGTTGAGAAAGAGAAGGCTGCTAAGTAATTTGTTGTACTCCCAGAGAGAAGTTTGAAAGCCATGTCGAAACCAATGAAGCTCTCTGTTGTGAAATGTTCCCAAAGTTGGACATACTAATTATTTTAAAATGTTGCATCGTTTATAAATAATCTAAAAATCATCTAGCTTCAAACATCATTATCAGTCATAGCTCAACTTTTTTTCTTTTTCTAAAGCACTTAGAGGCTTGTTTGCATTAAGCGCTATATAAATTTGTCATATTATTATTATTAATACTATTTAGAGGAGGCTCCAACCTACAAGATGGTATGCATAACACAATGTAGCACAAAATGGGCTGAATTAACGCCCTTCTCACTCTCATCCCACAAAGTACTATAGGGACTTTATTTATTAAAGGTTTATTAAAATACTGCCATCGCGGTCAAGAGACCGAATTGCGGCCAGTTTACATGCAAATACAAACAAAGATAAACATAATGCAAATAATTACATGGTACATATCTATACAAATTGAAATATATTGAGAGTAAAATTGGTTGATTCAATTATTAATTATAAGAATAGTACATAAATGTATGAAGTGAAATGTAGGTTACTATTGAGGTCTATGGTTATCAGGCACAAACGGAATCACACACACGGTCACGCTGTAAAGAAAAAAAAAAAAAAAAAAAAAAAAAAAAAAACACGGACAAACATACACAAAAAACAACAACAGCGGATCCAGTGTGCTAATTCTAGAACAAATGTTCACCCTCTGTCGTAATGAGGTCACTTTATCACCCCTGTAAGTCAATGACCAAGGGATCTCAGACCCAATGGCCAATTGGCCGCATTAACCAATTTTCTATCATAATTACCCCCCTAGTCACTGCTGAAAATTGTCATTGGTATCAAAGGCAGTACTATACGTAGCTTACCTATTTTCTTATACAGCGTGTTTAGTCCACCATCAATATAGCAAAGTATTTTATACTGCATCTTGGAATAGTCTGCTAGATTTAACGTTCTACGACCATGAGAACCCACATACATGTTCAGTGCCTTGAGTGAACTCATACAATTTAGAAGACGGTATTCTTAGTGAGACATAATGTAACTCAGTGCTCAAAGTTAGTACAGGGCCACTTAAAATATTTATTGGGCCATTCTTTGAAAAGTGAAACTTTTTCGGAAAAATTGAAGTTTTATTTTTCTGTAGTTTTGTTCCATTTTTGGAATGATCCATGTGTAAAGTGTCATGAAATACATGATTTGAAGTTTAAAATGAAACTTTTTTACTCATTTGCATAAATTTACATATTTCAATATTTTCTAATAATCATAATTCAGAAAATAATCAAGATATCAAAAGGATAATTAGCAAGCTCATTCTTCTCACTTTCCTGTACAGGTTGATACCAACTTTGTAAAAATTCAACCTTTCATTCTTTTCTAAACCCGATATTATAAAATTCCCATTTTTCCATTCATATTGTACATGTCACACACGTGACCACCCCAAAATGTCACACACGTGACCAGACGTTGCCACATAATTAAGTACTATAAAAAACAACGGTTTGATATAATTCTCATTCATTGCTATTGTTGTACTTACAAATGTATATTACTTCTCTGGTAATAAGATGAACATTATAGCTATTCATATTTTAAAGAATTTTCCAAATGAAATTTAGTTATGAAAAAAGCGCTCCGTGCGAAGTCACACACGTGACCCATGCCATTTGACCTCTGACATTGAGTTACGTAATCCTTATAAAATCTTTTGTGTTAAGTTTGAAAGACTACAACATATTCAAGTCACATATGAAGTAAAAATCATTATAGTCTCATACTTACTGAAATATAAGCATCCCATTTCAAAATTTGTCATGTTTTGGGTCACACACGTGACCAAGAATGGCCCTATTGATGATAATTCCCACTGGCCTGATTGGGCAACCAAATATATAACTTTTAATGTTCTGATTTGTTTGGGACCAACACATTCAGGTTTCATGCCACTTTCTGGCCCACGAGGCAACAAAGTTAATTTCTAGCATTGTGTAAAAACTGTAGCTTCAATATTTCAGTCAAATAGCAAAATAAATGATTCTTGACCCAAATGTAGTATGTGGTTCAGTACTCAGTGTTTTTTTTATATGAGTGATACTGACGAGAAACACAACACCCCCAGAATAAAATACCCTGAACTTCTGAAGAAGTGGTTCTTTTATGCCTTGCTTTTTCCCTCCTTACTCTTTTTTCAAGAAATATGCAACGTTCAAAGAGAAACCAACTATTACAAAGATTGATAAAGGCAACAATAGTTTTCTCTTTAAAAATATCTTGGTGGTATTTTCTGTTTTGATAATGCAATCGATATTCCCCAGATAGAAATTAAAAAAACACATCCCTAGGCCAACTGGAAATGTCAACACTGCGTCCCTGTCACATGAACTTGTAATAACATTTCTTTTCTTCTTTAGGGATGACAAGACAATTTCCCTTTTTTACCTATCAATGATAAATCCCTCGTCTTTTTGTCAAAGTGCCATTGACAAACAAAATGTTTGACATCCCACAGCCTAAGGGTCAAACCAATGCTATAAATAAACCAAAATGCATCCATTTACAAATATCACTTGTAGCATTTGATTGTTGTAAATCATAAATGTGTTCTATTTCTGGATATGATGTGACAACAGCCAAAAGGAAGAGAGAGGCTTTTGACAGATTGAAATGCTTGTCCACCATTTTGTTTCTGTTTTGGAATACAGGTATTGAGGAAAGCAAAGTTACAAATGATACAGAAAGACATACATCAGAAATGGCATTTGCCTTTAACCTTTGCAAGAAACGGAGGCATTTCTTTTGCTAAAGAAACATTTATTTGTCACAGGCGACTACCACCCAGGGAAACAAGAAAAGTGGCCACTAGCTGTAGACAGGTGACCTATATAGACAGGTTGGCTGCTAGAGACAGGTGGCCACTAAGACAGGTTTCACTGTATGAAGAAAAAGCCGCATCACAACTTAAATAAGACATGGTAAAAACAAAAGAAAGACTTGTATGTTCATGGCAAGGTATTAAATGACAGACACTTTTAAAAAGATGACATTTTGTAGCACAGTCGCCCAAATTGGGCTTGGGTCTATAGAGATGTCGTTTCATAGGAAAATCAATCAGTCGTGAATGGGTTTTAAAAAGTTGCTCAACTTCAGCCGGCTAACCCGCAACACTAAGTGTGAATATGTGCGGAAATGGGCTCATACATGATACAAAATCACAGTTAATTTGTCAACTTATATGGGATGCGGTAACAGGTAGATGAGGATTAATGTTCTTGCAGCGAAGTAACGAGGGTGGCTAAAAGTCGACTACGCCGTTTATCAATAACCGGGCTAAACGAACTAAGTGGGCGAAATGAAGAAACAGCGGCCATAAATTTGAAAGGCTAGTCAGGTGACGCACTAACGCCGCTCGCAGTCTCCGGGAATAAATTTGCAACGTGAGATCGGGAAGTGCTCGTGGGATGGTACGAGACGAGAGCGGGGGGGAGAAAGGGTGTCGAGCAAATGCATCACAGATTAACCCTAATATCACTGTGGGTTAAACAAACTGTGTCCTTTCAGCATGGCACTGACCGAGTGTATCTAATGCACGTTAACCCCTTGATTACGGGGAACCGGGTGAGTTGTGTATAAAGTCTATGGAGATTTTAGAATCTCTAAGGGAACGATCAAACTCTAAGCCCAAACTGTACTACACCTTTAAAGGCATCTTAGTAACATTGTATACAATGTTCTAACCATTGAACTCGCTTCCAACTCTAGTGGTTCTTTCTGTGGTTCTTTCATGCCTTGTGGCGTTGTTCTCTTTTATGAATGGGAATTTTAAAACCAGTTTTTGTTCTTCATATTGACTGAGATATAAATATGGTTTTTATGAAAGTTTGACACCAGTTTTTTGTTTTTCATATTGACTGAGATATAATAATGGTTTTCTGAAAGTTTGAAACCAGTTTTGGTTTGTCATATTTACTGAGATATACCTTAGAAGATTTAATTTGAATACAACAGTGAGGATTATTTCAACTGCATATAGCCCTACGGCAATGAATTTAATAGCATTTAACATTTTACATGTTAACGCATTACTCGGCCATATATGACATTAAAGGGGTATTCCGGGCCTGATAAAACCATTCGTTATTTGAATAAGCAGAATAAGAGGCATAATTGGTGAAAATTTGATCAAAATCAGACAAGAAACACGGGAGTTATACCTATCTGAACATCATGTAGTAATGAGCGATCGTTTCAAAATTGCCGCCATATGCAACATCATTGACGAGCAACTCGCCATGGCTTTAGTACATGAAAATACACTTATTTCTCATTTTCGTTGCTAAAAATTAATTTTTCTCTGCTTGTTTTCACGAATTCATAGAAGAATATCGATGGGCCAACCTCTTTGGAATTTGTAAGCTCATACATTTGCTTTGTTATTAAGAAAATTTAAATTTTGTAAAATTTCCATGTATAAGTCAAAATGGCTGCAGCTCGCAAGTGACGTCACGATCGATAGCAATTGCGAACGATACTAAAAATCGGAGCAAAGTTCATCCTGTCATAACTTGTTTATTGCTCTCCCGTTTTGGCTCAGATTTTCGATCATGATTCTTCATATTCACTTCATTTTATAGCAAACATCACATTTCTGGGGTGGAATTCCCCTTTAATTTATCCTACCTACATTCACACACCGCTCGGTGGACATATCAGACTAAAGTATTAAGCCCTCTGCAGACAGAGCCGACTTGACCCGATCCGACTGATTTTCATTCTGATCGGCTCAGTTTTCAGTGCCTTGCGACACACATTTTGCCAGTCGAGAGACAGTCGGATGTCAGTTGGGGCCGATTCAACATGATAAATCTGCTCCGACCGACCGGGCCCAACTTTAGCCTGATTGAAACCAGTCGGATCGGGTCGAGTTGGCTCTGTCTGCAGAGGGCTTTACACATTTCATCCACCCTTTGTCAGCGTTTGCATGTGGCAACATGGAAACTAGATCACTAAATAACCCAGAGTGCCATAGTGTGTAACCACTCAATGGACTATCCATAGAATGGTACTGACAGGTTTAAAGCAATGCATACATGTCTCAAGCTCCTAATTAACCCTCTTATTGCCATGGTCAACTGACTCAACTCTAGTCACAGCAGGAAAAAAAGTAAAATATCTTTTTCGGGGGCTACTTTTCAAGCTTGCCTGCGTAAAAATAACAATCCAAAACAATCCAAAACTTGAATCGCATTCTGTGCACTCTATGCAAATTTCAGGTTTTTTTTGTTGGCATTTTGGGGGCAAATTTGCCGAGCCCCCGTGTATTTTGTTCACCGAGTCACAGTAGTCATAGAATCGGATATAAATTTTGATCTGGTATGTAATGTATGCAATAGATAAGATTTGAATTAATGATTAGTTGTGCGTAGACTTCTTAAATGCCTTTCTATGCATTGTAGATGAAGGGGGCTTATAATATTAATGTAAACTTGAAAATGCTTAAATGGTATTTAGATATGAAAAACTGTCTTACAATAACAAATAAACATATTCACTTGGTTTGGGCATTTACCAATTGTTAACAGTGTAATATGTATTAACCATGGGAACATTAGAATCCAGAAGTGAACCGGTTAAGGCATGAATGTTGTCTTGCATTCCTAATGCCGCATTGGCATGGCGATGACGTAAACAGTACTCCCTTGTGGTTGTCAAGTGCCCGACACGAGTTGCAGTGAGAAACATTTCTAGTCCCTGTCACATCATTAACACAGCACGAGGGTGTTCAATCATTTCGTAGCAAAGGATTCTAGGTGGTTCTTTTAGTCGAATGGAAATCCTTAGCAGAGAGGATGCACACTTAGATGTGGAGATAGTGCTTGACTTCAAATCACGGGAGCCGAGTTGGAACCCTATCGATGCCCCAGCATTTACATAAATGTCCTTCAGCAAGACAGTTCATTCACATTGCTGCTCCCTACCCAGGAGTATATAATGGGTACCTTGGTCCGGTGTAAATTAGCCTGATGCGCTGATAAGGTTGCTCGCAGCTAGTATGCTCCCCGGGGAGTTGAGAAAGTGCACAAGATAATTGCGCAGGTTTGAAATGTGCCCAGATGACCAGGGGTTAATAACGATAATTGTGCGCCACGAGTGTGTAACGGCAGACGTGTGCGGGTTATAAATATATAGCTGTTGTTGTTGTTGTTACATTCATTTCAAATGATATTAAGAGTTTACAAACATTAATATATAAGTATCAACCAGGTCGTACTAATTAGCGCAAACAAGTGCGAACAAGCGCGAACAAATTTACTGCGAACAAGTGCGAACTAATTTACTGCGAACAAGCGGGAACGGAATTTACTGCGAACAAATTTGTTTGCAGCAAATCACGTTCGCACTTGTTTGCAGTAAATAGTTCGCACTTGTTTGCAGTAAATTTGTTTGCATTTATGCACCCTAACGTCCCGGTATCAACCCATTGAAGACGATTTTATTTGGATATTTCTACTCACAGAAGAATGATAAAGTAAGTTTTGCTGTTGAAAAACAACATTGTTATGCAATAATGATTTTTTTTTAGGCCATATCTCTCCGAATAAAATTCTGCTGAGAGTACATCTCCGCATTTAAGCTTTAATTATTTGAGGTCGGATTGGATTTCAACCAGACTGCGACATGTTGTCTGGAGTCTACATCATTAAATTAATATGTATCCTATCAATTCCCTTGTTAAATAAACGAGACAAGCCCCATAAATTTTCCTCAGAACAAAAAAAAAAACCTATATCAATTTCAAATAAAAGAGGATGATACTGGATTCTTAATCAGAGAATGAATATTATTATAAAGAAACCTTTTGAATTTGCTTGTTAAAAGAGACAACGCCATCAATTTTTTTCAGTAAAAAAAATGAAAGTATGAATTTCAAATTACAAAAAAGGACAACTCTGGTGTCACAGTCGTAATTAAGGGCCCTAAGAAAAGAAGAAACTGTTAGAAAAAAGGCAACTTTATGAATTTCAAATTTTAAAAAGGACATATCTGGTGCCACAATCAAATGTATGAGAACTCTCTGAATTTCCATGTTAAAAAAAAAGACATCCTCATAATTTCTTTTGAGAAAAGGGTAACAATGTTATTTTCAAATGGGAAATGGTCGAGCATGGAGTCAAACTAATCAAATGAATAAGAAAATTGAATTTTCTTGTCAAAAAAGTTAACACTATAAAGTTTCCTTCAAAAAAAGGCAGCAATATTATTTTCAAATAAAAAAAAGAAAGATGAACCTCTATTCCATTAGTGAAAAAAAACCCTCTATATAAATTTTCACAAGAAAACAAAACAACAACCCACAACCATTAATAGATAAAGTGACGCAATGGTAACAGGATATTATCACATTACCACATAATCTGAGAGTGGACCGCATCTTTCCTTGTGATATAAGACGGGACAGCAGAATCAATCTCCATCAATCCTAGTTTTCTAATTACGACAGAAAACAGGAACCTTAAGCCATTCAGGACTAGGCCCAGCAACACCAGGACTGCGGTTTATGGAGGATGGCATACACAGGTTAACCAAATCAAGAATGATCCAAAAAGTCTGGGGCTATATGGTCTGCTCTATGGAAAATGCTGGATACATGAACAAAACATTTTCTTGAATGATGACATAATGGTAACAGGCTGGCTATCATCACATTACCACATAATGTGAGAGTGGACGCCATCTATCCTTGAAATATATATTTGTTTTTTTTGTTTTTGTTTCCAAAGCGCCTTGAGCGTCAAAAGACAGAAAGTGCGCTATATAACTATCCACTATTATTATTTCTTATTATTATTATAAAATGACATAATGGTAACAGGATATCACCACATTACCACATAATGTGAAAGTGGACTGCATCTATCCTCTATGATATGAGACAGAATCAATCTCCATCAATTCTAGTTTCCCTATTAGGACAGGAAACAGTAACCTTAACCCATTAAGGACTGGGCCCAACAACACCAGGAGGGTGTTTCACAAAGGTTCTAAGTTGAACTTAACTCTAAGTTATACCTAACAATTACTGAAAGCCATTTGTATCCTTGAAATGAAACATATTTAAAAGCAAAATTATGCAAGCATTTGAAGCTTCCAACAAAACTGTCTATCAATAACTTCAAGGCTCCTTGATAATAACAAATATTACAGATTTCAATCAAAATTTATGCCTTTTCAAAGAACTGTTCCAATGATTTCACAAAGACACTAATGGCTTTCCATAATTGTTAGGTCCAACTTTGAGTTAAGTTCAACGTTAAAGGGGACCACCAGCCAAAGGACAACACATTATTATATGTCTCGGCACCGTTCTGTGACATCAAATAGATACCCAACATTTTGCAAAGGGCTGTGTAACTCATAAACAAAGCAACTAACTTCCACCACCCACGGAACCACGGCTATCTCGTGGTTCCACACGGGCCAGGCATTTGCGAGCGCGCCAATGCAATTCACGCGCACGTCAATAGAATCCCTGATGATTCGTTCGCTCTGCATAGAGCGCCGCTGGCTCTGCTCGCATAATAGTCTGCGCATTCAGACCGCATGACCGCATGGCTGAGAATGGTGATGCGTTTTCCAATTATATATTTTTTTCTGAAAACATATTTTTGTGAACTTATTGAAGGAATGGAATACTAAAGATGTTACCTTTCCATAAAAAGATTATTATTTTTGGGTGGTGGTACCCTTTAAATCTTTGAGAAACACCTCCCAGGACTGTGGTCTATGCACATCTGCTAGTATAGTAAATGGTCCAGTCAGCTGCCAGACCATTTGCTGGTAAATGGAGGGAGGAATCGGCCAGCAAAAACATTTGTTAGTGTTGGATAGTGCAGCAAGCGGGAGAGGTTTAGCTCTGCACAACACTATTGTAAAATAGCTACATTGTATGTGTGGGTCTACGGAGAATGTCATATTCAGGTTAACCAAATCAAGGATGATCATAAACTTATGGGGATGTGGTCTATGCATGTTACATCAAAATAAAATTGTCTTGAATGATAGTAATAAATCCATTCAGGGCTGCTCCCGAAAACACTTGGGCTATGGGTATGGAAAATACATGTCATGACAAAATCAAACAGCCTTGACAGGGTTAAAGAGATCTCGTGACATTATCAAAATCCTCAGAGTTACTTGAGAACTGCTAGAGTTCTAAGTAAGTTTTGTGAATTTTGACAATGTTAGTAGGGTAGGGTGGGTTCACGAATGTAGCTCTTATGTATGAATATTTATTTCCATCAATGTCTACATGTATGTAATATATTGTTATGTATTGATATGTAAAAGGGCCCTGTTACAAGCTATGCTTCCTAGGTGTCCCTAACCATTCATTGCATTTTACATTGTACAACAGCATTCATGTATAAACATTGTATTTGATTTTTAATGATTTGGTTGAATAAATTGAAATTGAAATTTAATTAGTAGATCCCTTTAATGGATTAACTTATTTCAATCCATTCCCTCATCTCCTGAAGATGTGAACACATTATCTGAACATGTTTGACATTTGAAAATAACAAGCTGCATTCCCCTGTAAAGTAAAACCTGTGTTATAGTGACCACCCACATTGTACAAGAAACAGGAATAGTAACCACTACAACTGCAGAAGTTGGACTTAAAAAGTATGGTAAGCCATTTGTAGCCTCGGAATAAAATATATTCAAAAGCAAACATGCAAGTAATTTAGACTTTCGATCAATCTTTACAGGAAGAACATGA
The DNA here is from genome assembly GCA_037951105.1 of Echinarachnius parma. NCBI lineage: Eukaryota > Metazoa > Echinodermata > Echinoidea > Clypeasteroida > Echinarachniidae > Echinarachnius > Echinarachnius parma. Next base: position 63,600 of record JBAMJV010003749.1, read on the forward strand.
AATCTCCTTAATAGAAACATATTAATGATTTGAAAGAAAATTGTATGCTTTTTAAAAGTATTTTTACAATATGTTTTCAAAGAAACTAACAGCTTTCCATATTTGTAAAGTCCAACTTAGAGTTAAGTTCAACTTAGGATCTTTGTGAAACACCCCCTGACCTCTACAGAGAGGTTCCATAACATTGTGCAGTCAGACCTGTGCATAGTGACCACAGTAGTTTCTCAATACAATTCTATAGCAAGTAATCTGCAATAGCTCTAAGATGTAACACTTAAAGTGCCAGGGATTTTAATGCTCTATGGCATCTGTATGTATTGTAACTCGCAAAAAAAGATGCGAGCTTGGCACTCAAGGAGTTAAGGATTGAATCATCTTACCTGAAGTTTGAACCAATAGAAGTGGAGGATGAATGGTGGTGGGCCACAAGACAGTCATGGAAGAAAAACAGAAAACAGAACAAGATTTCTGTTAGAAATGTTACAGTGCATTTATAATAAATTTGAACTGCCTCTGAAAATTGTGAATGCTACATCTATATCTCAAGTGCATGTAGCATTCCAAATTCAATCAACAAACTTGCTGCTATATATATAATTAAATGCCTGGCAAATAAAAATCAAGATCTATTGCATGTGTAAATAAATCACACTGGCGAAATCCTACACCGGTACATACTGCATATCTGACGATGTGTATTAAGCCATTCAAGACCGGTCCCGACAATGTTCGGGCAGAGGTGTAGGGAGAATGCATGTTATACCACAAAATACTTGATACTTTGCTTCCATTTGACATTAGATACTTAAGGAAAGGATCATTACAAAGGGATAATAACAAGGGAGTGGTACATATATATGCGCAGGAGTATTAAGTGTGATGAAAAACTAAAGAAAAAGCAAGAAAATTAGTGAAACCTGATGAAATTGTCTGGAATTATGCCCTGAGAATGTAATTGCAGGTGGTTCCACACATGTCACTGGATAGAGGAAATAGCAATATCCTTTATAATCTAGTGCTGGCTTACAGCGTGACACCAGTAGACCTTTAACAATGTGGGTCTATTGTATGTAAAAGCATAATTAACACCATAGCCCCAGGCATAGGGCTTGGTGGGGGCGTTCATTGAATTCAAATAAAACCTATTTTACATTATCATAGTATGCGTTGTCAAATACTGGATCCTTTCTAATCTAGTGTTGGCTTACAGCATGGCACCAGTATGCCTTTTCTAAAGTAGGTCTTATATATATATGTTAAAAGCATAATGCCATAGCCCTAGGCATAGGGCTTGGTGGGGGGCGTTTGTTAAATTCAAACAAAACCTATTTTACATTGTAGTATGCATTGTCTAATTCTGAATATGCACAGGGCAGTGGCATGTCTTGATAGCCAGGTAGTGGCCCATGGCAACCAACAATGAGCTCCAGGCCACCATAAATGATCTGGCTACCAAAATGTTGTATCAATTTTACTTGCCCAAATGGTTGGGCAACCAAAATGAACAGACTTGTATATGTTTCTTGGGCCACCCAGTTCTGATTTTGGGCAAGCACAATTGTATAATTCTACATTCTACTTGTTCACCTGGGCCACAAGGGGAAAAACAACAAATTTCTAGCACTGCAGGCTATATACAGTACCCCAAGTGTGATGTCCAAGCTATTCATTACCATGGTAATGGTTCTAAACAATGTCAGGCAAGCCAGAAATGTGTGACCAAGCGGTTTCTAAGAAGCCAGCCCCAATACACTTCTCAAATGCCCAAACTAAAAAACTTGTTGTTTTTTTAACAAAATAATGTGACATAACTACTTCTGTACACTATACATAGCAGAATTTGAATTCACACCAACTCTTTTAATTCATTTATTACATTGCCTTTAAAGCAAGATGCTTGTTGATGGGAAAGCCAAGTTAACAAAATAAAAAATCAAGAGAAAAGAAAATATTTTAAAGTCTATACATTTCCTATTTTGGTTCCCATTCTTACAATCCCTGTCTTAGTTCATTTAGTTGATTATTTGATGATGAAATCCAAGGCTCTCTCTGACATCACTGGAAGTTTTGTTTGTGACCAGAATGTATATTTTAAAATTCTTTTTCCACCATCTACGTATACATTGTCTGGCTGTGTGTACATACTTCCTATTAGTGATTCCCTGATTTAATCTAGCAAGCTCATTTTCTATAATTGTTTAATCCTCGCATTGTGAGCCTGGAATTTCATCAAAGACCCTGAATTTGATTAGACAAGCTCATTTCCATCTGTTAAGCAAGCTTCAGTTAGTTCCTCTTCTTTTCTTTCTGTTCATTCGTTATTTTTGTCAACGTTACTTAAAACAAATTATTTGTGTATGTTGGTTCCTCTTTTCTTCTGCTTGTTAGTTATTTTTGTCAACGTTACTTAAAGGTGCACCTGTAAAGTGTCAGATATTGTCCAAAATGACATTTGAGACTTCAATCCTGTACCAAAATCATTGTAAGATATGTCCGAATGATGTGTGAAAGTTTCATTGAAAAAGAACAGCTTTCCTGGTTAAAAAAGCGAAAATATTAATTAACGCTTTTGAGCTGAATGATAGATATCGTCATACTAAAGGGGCATTTGAAAAAATCTAACCCTATTTTATTCTTCTCTTACCATAAGCTAAACAACACGGTAGAAGAGAAACGAGGAAGCTCCAAGTAATTTCCGTGGAGTTAGACACTTTACAGGCATCCCTTTAAAGGTGCACAGTCCTGTAAAAATTAATTTGAGCTTCCACATTTCTCTTCTACCGTGTTGTTTGGCTTATGGTAAGAGAAGAATAAAATAGGGTTAGATTTTTTTCAAATGCCCCTTTAGTATGACGATATCTATCATTGATAATAATTCAGCTCAAGAACGTTTATAAACGGTCATAAACGTCATACTGTAATTAGTTCAAAAAGCTGCCGCAAATTTTTTGGCCTTTTTTAATCAGGAAAGCAGTGTTCTTTTTCAATGAAACTTTCACACATCATTCGGACATATCTTGCAATGATTTTGGTATAGGATTGAAGTCTCAAATATCGTTTTGGGCAATATCTGACACATTAAAGGTGAACCTTTAAAACAAATTATCTGCTTATGTTTCCAGACTGGGCAAGCTCAAGGAAGTCATTTCTTGTAAATGTTCTAATACATTTTACTAAATTACTCTGATCAAATAAGGCATGTAGACATTATGTGGTCATTAAATGGGAAGAACAAATTGATGGAAGCATTAACAAATTTTGTTTTTCTTAGTCTTGCTTATAAATACTTAAACCAAAGGAGTAAATTTGTTTTGAGACTGCACATATGTTTCTTTCAGTTGTGTTTATCATCAATACAACAATGTGATTGTACATGTAGTTATCAAACTCTATCAGCAAAAGAGAGTTCATTTTTAATGTTGATTAATTGAATTTAGAAAACCATGAACAAAATGTTACTCCTTAACATGCTTCTTCACATTTGAGCTCATTCTGACTGAAAATAGCAAGAGAAAATTCAGGTTAATCATATGGTTAGACAGCAAATGAGAATTAATATTACCATGATAGTATATAATGACTTTAATATTACTCTTCCTAAATACAAACATAAAATATCAAATTAGATTGCTTCATTATTATTTAGCCTATTATCTAGATAAGAGAACACTGGAAAATATGACCAAATGCACACAAGACAGAGGCCCTATAGAAAAAAGGTACGCAAGACAGAAAGACTACAAGAACAAGTATCATCCTTATAGCCAGCCTTATATACTTATTCTAATTCCATTCAATAGGAATTCAGTAGGTAATGGGTGCAAGAGTATAATTATCAACTCCATGAACACTTTTTCTTTTTCTATTCAGCCAATATATTTTTCAAAAATTATATTTTCCAATGGAATAGGATTTGTGTTGAATACAGGTTAACCGATAACCACCCATTTTTTGTTGTGGCAGGTTACCTTTTCTGAAAATAACCAAAATACTACAATACTATAATTATTGTTTTACAGAGAAGGCATTTTGTGGATATCCTATTCTTGCATCTCTCTAACCAAAATACAGGTTTTCAGATAACCAGCCAGGTTTTTTTGTGGCAGATTACCATTTTTTGTAGATATTCAAAATATTTGTGTTAAATGTTACAGAGAAATCATACTGTAATATCCCTGTTCTGCATCTCTCTAAGCAAAATAATACAATATTATATTGGCATACTGTATACTTTCTTGCATATCTCTGTCTGAAGTTCTCTGTCTATTTCTCTCTTCTCTCTCTAATTCTCTCTGTGTCTTGAGGGGCAGAGATCATCTCAAATGGTTGCTCTCATCCCTTTCTGTCTCACTATCTGCATCTCTCCCACTCTTACTGTCTGTCCCCCATCTATCTTCAGGTCAGTCTGTCTGTCTCTTATCCCTCATTCTCTTTCTCCTCCTCCTTTCTCTCTGTCTTCTCACTCTTCCTCCCAATGTCTTGAGGGGCAGAGAACATCTCCAATAGTTGCCCTCATCCTTGCAACCACACACAGAGAGAGAGATCAGAGATGAGATGTAACACCTGTCTCTATCCCCCATCTGTTGCCACGGTAACCATCAAAACATTCCCTCTGGACACCAGACGGGAGGAGGGAACTGTCCCGCTTTAATTGAATTCCCTTCCAATTTGAGTCCAGTTACAACACAACAGCAGTTACAGCAGCTAGGTAATCTTCCGGCACACATTTCTACATGGTGTATAGTAAGGGTAAGGGCTAAGGATAGATTGCGGGGGGGGGGGGGGGGGGGGCAAATCCCAAATGTGTCAATGGTGGGCCTGGAACAAGTATCCGAATATTCAAATAATTTGAATAGCTAAACGGGGGAGCAAAATAACACAAATTTATAGAGCGGGCAGTGCCCTTCTTGCCCCTAGGCCCTAGCTAAGACATTGTTTCTTTATGAATCATAATTTGTATGTTGCCCAAATAAATCAGAGCGCAATCTATGAGTGAGGGGAAATATAATGTGTAAGGTCACATGACATTCAGTTTCATCCCGCAAGCAAAGATACGAGACAAATGCATGTCACCTAGCATGACAAATCTGTATACTTCTTCAAGCGTCGTCGCTCACTGTGACCATCCATCTGAAGATCTAATGTATGATTTGATAACAGCATTGCAGCTGCAATTTCTAACCCGCAGGACTTATCTGATTTGGGGAATATCATGCATTCTCTATCTTCACCTCAGCCAGTTTTTGTTTGCGAATGTCCTGAATGTAGCATTACGGTGTGTGAATTCAGTACCAAGGTCTTGAATATACGCTTTTTGCAGAAGAAAAAAGATAATAATAATAATAATATAAATAAGTATTTATATTGTGACATCAATCTAGAAATTATATTCTGAGGTGCGCTACACTGTACAGTATATAATCACCCTGGCTGAGCTGCCTGCAAGCATTCTAATGAATAAATTCCTGTCAGCTACCTATTAACTACACCTGTGTTAAGAGCAGCAAATTGTGGATACGTGTCTTGCTGAAGGACACACATGCCCTGGCTGGGAATCGAACCCACGACCCTTGTATTGAAAGATGAAGGGCCCGAACCAATATACCATGACACTTCCAGATCAGCTCAAACACAACGGCCCGGATTCACCATGCAGGTTTGTAGGAGGTTTGTACATGCCATGGTTTATCCATGGTCTACATCTATGGAGTGCCATTTGTAAACTGATGGAGAGAGAATGTAAACTCCTTACTTGTTAACAATGTTGATGGTACACATTAACAAAATGCACCAAATAAATGTTTGTCACATGGTGAAATTTGCTGGTTAGCAAGCACTATTAACAGTCATATCATTCGATATTATAAATTGTTTTACTTGTATACGAGCAGCACTCCATAGATGTAGACCATGGTTTGTACAAACCTCCTACAAACCTGCTTTGTGAATCAGGGCCATTAAGTTTAGAAGTATTTAAAACAAAAATATGCAACATTTTAATATCTTCAGTAGATAGCATGGTATGAGAAATATTACCAAGATTTCTTAAACACATATACAAATTATAAGACTATTATACTACTGAAGGTTCCTTTATATTGGCTGCAACACTTAATACCATTATCTTTCAAAGTCAAGATAATTAAATGATTTATCATCCAGTATGGGGACATGAATAGTGTGCCATTATTTTTGATATTATTTAAATACATATATGTTATACATGAAATATTACTAAGATTTCCTTAACAGATATACAAATGATAAGACTATTATAGACTGAAGGTTCCTTTTATATATTGGCTGCAACACTAATACCATTATCTTTCAAAGTCAAGATAATTAAATGATTTATCATCCAGTATGGGGACAGTAATAGCGTGCCATTGTCTGGATGACATTTAAATACATATAATATGACCTCCGTCGTTATCTTAGGCATAATCTGATTACAGAGCTGATTGCATTTGAAGGGCAAATAATTGAGTTTTCATAGAACTCTTAAAACGTTCGCCTTCCACTGGGAAAAGCTGTATTATATACATGTACATTAAAGTATTTACATGCACATGGTCATTCATGTGTCATTGATGATTTAACATGATTAGTGTTCAGACATGCATATCAAAATGTCCATTTGGGTCTCAAATTGACATAATCTTGGATGATAATGCAAACCCCCCACACTAGCAGTTGTTCTACTGGCCCACTCTGGCAAGTAAAATCATAAATGTTGACATTTTACTTGCCTTGACAGAAAACTTACTTTATACCCACTTACTTCTAGATGAGATTGACACATAAGGAATTATGTTCTACTCTTGTAGGTTGAACTGAAGAATTAGTTGCCCCATTTATGTCATTGTACTTGCCAGACATTAATCTTAACTTGCCCTGGGCAAGCATGCAAGTGCTAAAGGCCCAGTCCCATACTGACGATTTTCACGGCGACTCGCAACGACTCGCAACGATTTACTAGAACGAATCGACTCGATTTAGCCACGATTTAACAACGAATTGGGAAGAATTGTACGGCGACTCAAGACGAATATTCGTTCTTTGTCGTTGTTCGACGAGTCAGCTCGTCCTTCTTTTGTCTTTAACCATTGCGGTAGAAAAATCGTGGCAGAAAAAAAGTTGTGGTCCCATAGTGGCGATTTTTGCGGCGACTCGCAACGAATTATCATTCGTGGAGAAAATCGCTTGAGTCGTCGCGAGTCGTTGTAGTTCGTTGCGAGTCGTTGTAATTCGTTCTGCGAACCGTTGCGCATCGCGAAGAACGCCATGAATCGTGTTAGCACAACGAATGTTTTGGGACTGTTCAAAACTATCGCCATGTCGCGACGATTTCCTTTCATTCTTTTTATGGAACAATAGGGCAGTGCACCATATGAACAATCGGACTTGTTTGAGTCAGTTCCACGGGCGTAGATCTGTCATTGATACCAGTGGCGCCGATTCCATCCGAAAACACAATGCATTTGGGGGGCGAGCATTGTTTGTGAACAATGCTCTGCCCCCCCCCCCCCCCCCCCCCAATGCATTGTGTTTTCGGTGGAATCGGCGCGCCTGATTGATACCTTTCAACAGGGGGATGATCTATTCATTCACCCCCCCCCCCCTCGTGATGAATAGGTATTACGTAAGTCTCTACGCCCATGGTCAGTTAAAAAACGGACAGCGGCGATCTTCACAACGAAGCGATACAACTCGCAACGGTAAATACAATGATTTTTGGTGAAAATCGTCGTGGCGTGGCGATTGTTTTGAACAGTTGAAGACGCCGATTTTCACGATTTTCTTCACGATGCGCGACGGTTTTGGGGGAAGAACCGATACGATGTAACACGACGCAACACGACCTAAGCGATTTTCTCGACGAATGTCAAATCGTTGCGATTAGCCGTGAAAATCATCAGTATGGGACTGGGCCTTAACTAATTTTGACTGTCAAGCCCTGGATTATGAAATAATTGACATCGGCAGTTGGCACGTGCTGTGAGTGGTATAACTACAAAGATAGAGTAACATTGACAATATCAGTTTGACATTTGATAACTAGCAGGTGAATTATTTGTTTTAGATTGCACTCAAAATGTGTTATGAAGACATTATGATGCACATAATGTTTAAGCTTTTAGGAATAAATAACAATAAAATAATAACAATAAAATAAATCAAAAGTTGTTGGTGTTTTTGTGCACCTAATCTCGCAGCTCTTTGTTGTAATAAAAGGCACAAAGAGGGAAAAAGGGGTGTATGGATTTTTGCAAAGTTTTCTTGAACTGTTCACACCATAACTATGTACCATAACTAGAAGAAAGAAGCACTCAGATTCAGATTTCTATTTTACCAAATAATGTATGTACATGCTAAATCTCTTGTTAACCTATCTTCTCCCTAACATAGAAAAGTCAATTTGATTTGAAATGATGCTACAAAATTAATTTATTTGTAAAACGCATATGAAATTATTTCTGTCCAATTCATCCGTTCGTTTTCTAATAAAGAATTGAATATGAAATGCAGATTTAAGAAAGTTAACATTACTTGATACTTGAGGCGATAATCCCTTTGGCAGCTTGTACAGGGAGCTATACTGGGATGAACATTAATCATGGGGGTGTTTCACAAAGATCCTAAGTTGAACTTAACTCTAAGTTGGACTTAAAAAGTATGGTAAGCCATTTGTAGCCTTGGAATAAAATATATTCAAAAGCAAAAATTCAAGTATTTTAGACTTTTCATAAATTGTACATGAAGAACATGAAACCTCCTTGATAACAGAAAAATATCAATTATTTGAAATAACATTTTATGCCTGTTAAAAGGACTTTTACAATTTTTCCCCCAAAGAAACTAAGAGCTTTCCATACTTTTTAAGTCCAACTTAGAGTTAAGTTCAACTTAGGATCTTTGTGAAACACCCCCCCCCCCCCCATGTCTTCACTCAATCTCATGCAAATCAGATTTTACAAAACACATATCGACATGATCTTCAAATTGCCTGTTGGGTGATTTAAGGATTCATAAGAAGAATGCAACCTCAATTCAAGAGTACCTTTGTTTATAAATATTATTTTCTCATGCTTTTCCACTCAATCTCAGAGATCAAATCAGATTTGACAACACACATTTGTTAGCATAACTTTCACATTGCCCGTGGGCGACTATGTGTTCATTTAATGAGCTTAATCAGCGTGCAAAGCCCCCTTTCATATCATGCATATCCACTTAATCTTACCAAAATTAGATTCTGCAGGACATACATTTCGCATCAGGAAATATAAAAATGCCTTTAGGATGCTCTAAGTTAATTAAATGAGTGATATCTTATAGGGGACCACCAGGCAAAGAACAACACATAATTATGGTACCATTGTGTGATATTAAATAGATGCCCAACATTTTGCAAAGGGTTGTGTACTTCATAAACAATGCAATTAATTACCACCACTTACAGAACCATATTATTTCATGGTTTCGTACGCACCAAACATTTGCGAGTGCGCCAATTCTATTCACGCGTATGTTTAGAGACAATAGAATCACGGACCCATGAACACATGTTGTAGTATGGTGATGCTTTTTCCCAATTATATATTTTTTCTGAAAACCTATTTTTCTGATTTTTTTGGTGGATTGGACTACTCAAGATGTTACCTTTCTTTTATGAGAATATTATTTTTGGGTGGTGGAACCATCGATATATACACACTGGATACAGCACGCTGAACAATGCCGAATGAGCGACGTTGAAGCCGCCGCAAGTATCTAAAAGTCCACCTAAGTGACCAAATACAAAAGGTGCTTCTATTCATTTCCGTAAATCGATTCACTCGAGCGAGCATAGTCTTTGTATTTGGAGTACTTTTGGAGTACTTTTTCACACTGTCGCTGGCTTAATGATGAGGGCGCTGTTGCTATATCCAGTATTTTTATATCGATGGGTGGAACCCTTTAACTCTTGGGAACCCTTGTTTTCCAGATGTGAGCGTCCAGCGATACTAATGTTCATTATACAGAGGTGTTTTTTTTTTGGTGTGGGGAAAGGGACATTAGTTTTGGAATCATATGTTGCAGCAGTTAAAAGTTTTAATGAAACAAGCCACAGTTTAAGAATGCTAACATGCATATAAAATTAGGGTTCTCTTGTGAACTGTGGTTGAATGATGAAATAATGTAACCACAAATCCACCATCAATTTGTTAATTAACATTTAAATTGAATTCAAATGGAAGAATTCCTCATCATTATTTGGATTCGGACAGTGTTACTAATTCCCTAAAAAAAAGTAGGAACTAACGTTCTCATTTGTTTTAATTCATGCAAAAAGTAGAAGCGACTTTAACCCGTTCAGTACTGATTGAAATTGCTATAGAAACATGCATTTTCCAACGACCAAAGTATTTTCTGGACCAGTCCTGAAGGAGTTAATAAGTAGGACCTTTCTCATTTGTTTTCATTCATACAAACAAGTAGAAATGAGGTAAAAAGCTCTCTACAACAAAAAGAAGTACAAACTACAGATCTATCACCCCAGTTGGCTTCCCACAAGGCTTTGGGCAATTCGATTGTCATGCCGATCGACTCAAATAACCCTAATAGAGAATATTATTCATTGACTTTAAATGAACGCGACACATCCGATTCGCCGCACGGACAAAGTGATACATTGCCAGCATCGGAACAAGGCTAATAAATTGCAAATCAAGAACCGAGTGTCACTGTGAGCTTCTGGGAGCAAGATCAATACATAGCAGACAAGCACTTTCTTTGGGGAGGTGAGACAGGCAGGTACAAATTGGATTTTGATTGCAGGAAATGAGTACTGACAGATTGTGATTTCCTTGCCTGCTAAGAAAGTAAAGTGTAACAAATGCCTGCAAACTTATAGTTCTTTGAAATAAAAAAAAGTGAAAAGAAAGTGCAAAAATGTTTGTTCATAGTTATTTGAAATAAAATAGCGAAAAGAAAGTGTAACAAAATGTTTGCTCGTAGATATTTGAAATAAAAAAAGTGAAAAGAAAGTGTTAAAAATGCTTGTTCATAGCTATAACTGAAATAAAAAAGAGAGGGACTTTCCTACCCAAAAAATATCAACATCCTGTTCTAGCAAGCACCTGTATACATAAAGACCATCTGTCTATAAAGAGACCACTTATCTTGACTCTCTTGAATGCAGTTTACATGTAAATTAACCTGTCTATACAGAGACCACTTGCTGATGAATACCACCTTTTCTGTCTCTCTTGGGTAGTCTTTATAGACCGGTTTGATTGTATTAATATCATCCTGATCTAGCAACCACCTGTCTAGAAAGGCCACTTTTTTTACTCCCAAGGAAGTGGTTTACATGGAAATAAACACGTTTTTTTTTCTTCCTGTATTCATTGGGTGCTCTGTACTAATAAAAAAACATCCACAAATATCATGTACATAGTATTGGCCAAACATTGCTGTGCGTAGTTTGTTTTTATACCAAGGAGGTTCTTATACCTCCTTGGTTATACAGTCAAACCCTGGTCTAGCGACCTCCTGTGGGTAAAGACCACCTGTCTAATGTCTATAAAGACCACATGACATGTTTGACTGTATAGTGCCAATTGGTTAGGGTTTAATTGCAAGCCACCGGACGTGTTGAATAGCAAGGAATGAGTAAAAGGCTAATCCAACGAAAGGGCAGCTTTATATAATATGTCTGCTGGATAGGTCACTGTGCCACTGATAATGCCACTTAAGGACAAATACCACCGGAAATAAACCAATTAGCACCTGCGGGGGGATCAATCCACTTCCCTATGCATTTATACACTAGTCACCAAGCGCCTCTTTGCGACGCCGTGAGTGCATGCATAGGATCCTGTATACAGTAATTGCTTGCGCCCCGAGTCTTTTCGATGAGCGCATCATTGCCATAAAGTTGTGTCTATACAGCTCTATGATCATCGCATAAATAAATGTCGCTCACAGTGCATACAAACATATGCGTCATCGACTCATTGTACAGTTCTCCCATAATTGGGATATAGATTGCAATAATGAATTTAGACATTAGAGATAGATAAATATCTAGACATACAGTCAAACCTGTGTATAGTGCCCATCTAAGGGAAGAGTGGCCACTGTAGACAGGTAACCTTTACAGACAATTTCTATAACATCATTTTTCTCTGCAGATTATCACTTTTGGTGGTCACTAAAGGCAGATTGGCTGCTATCTAGACAGGTGGCCACTAAGACAGGTTTGACTATATTGTCGTCTGGGGATAGTGACAAGGGCATAAAGTCGATTTCCTACTAAATTCAGTTCTGCACAACATCTTTGATGTCAGGGCCTTCTCTATATGACACCAACTTTGCAAATAATTAGTTCTAATGATAAAGATATAAATGGTTGAAGTGCTTAGAATATTTAATTATCTACTGGATAATTATAACTGTGTACAAAGTAAGAGCAGTGAGTTGTCAAATTATACCACTTTGCATTTATGCTCATTACTCTGCCATTCACCATGGAATTCTCACACATTACTCCAGTGGACACTTCAGACCACAAGAATACACATTTCATCGACCATTCACCAGTTTCTGCACACATCAACAAAGTTACTAGATCCCTTTACGCAAGCCTCCACAATAACCCTTTTCATAAATTATGACATTATACTTGCCCAATATAACTTTAACTTGCCCAATATAACTTTAACTTGCCCTCTTACTTCTAGATGAGATTTACATGTATGAAATCGCATTGTTCTCTCTTAGTTGAACAATTTTTTAGTTGCCCAATCGGGCAAGCAAACTAGACAATTTATTAAAATTGACTTGCCTGACTCCAATTTTTAATTGCCCCGGTCAAGCGGGCAAGTGCTAGTGTCGAGCCCTGCTTTACGGCACAGCAGTGAATATCATCGGAAATGAAGCAACTATCACCAGAGGGGATCTGAAGAACAGCTAGAAAAGACACCTGCCTCGATTCAAACATTGTGGATACACAATTAGCACAAAATCAATTCCATGAATGGATTTAAAAATAAAGGTTGGTTTACCTTCAATATGATGCTCACATCAAATGTGACGGGATATAGCAAAACCCTGCACTTGTCAGTCAAAATTCAAATTTAGATTTTCAAGCCATGAAAAGGGCCTGATTACAAGCTTTCATTTCATACCTTCTTCTATTAAAAATCATCAGTCAATATTTGACAAAGATATGATTGTTTCAATGTTACTTTATGTGAATTTAAAATGTTAATTTCTTCAAAATATGAATTACCTGCAAGATCCTAAATTGAACTTAACTATAAGTTGGACTTAAAAATTATGGAAAGCCATTTGAAGCCTTGGAATAAAATATAATCAAAGGCAAAAATGCAAGACTTTTCATAAATTTTACGTCAATAACATAAAGCCTTGATAATAGAAAATATTAATGATTTGAATCAACATTTTATGCCTTTAAAAAGAACTTTTACAATTTCTTTTCAAAGAAACTAATTGCTTTGCATAGTTTTTAAGTCCAACTTAGAGTTAAGTTCAACTTAGGATCTTTGTGAAACACCCCCAGGGTTTTTCTATATCCAGTCACAAATATTAACTCATTACATGCCAATCACAGCTCATTAGATTTTATGTCTGTTGTTTGGACTGGAGCAAACTTCTGCTTTGGCACTACGTGATATTGATTTTATTTAATGCGAACAAAATCTACCAAATCTTTCAAAATCATTTGGTTCTCTAGGGTATTTTTTGTTTTACTTTGCTATTTTCTTACTAACAGAAGCACGAAGCAATTTATTTTTATTTCTCTTCATAGAAAATGAACGCTGTTACTAGATATCTGTAAGGCCCTGTCAGAACCACAGAACTCAGGCTTCACTATTCACAGTAAATGCATTTTTCACAAACATTCCTTTACAAATATTTATTCATACGTTAGCTTTTGGGATCGAGTAACTACTTATAACAGAGACATTGGAGATGGATATTGAGTAAGTTCACTATAATACATGTACATGCTTTTCCCATAAGGCAGACAATACATGATTTAGACAATACCCCCTAATCGCCTCCCTAAAACAAAGTTCCAAAATATCAAATGAGGTGGTGAATGTATTTTTAAAGATGAGTGCCGTTAATGGATGTGAGAAGTATCAAATTTTGATGATAGGTTGACCTTCAGTAAAGAGACAGCGCAAACCTATCCACTACAGTCCCTATCCACTCCAATCCCTTCTTGCTGTTAAAGCCTCCTGGGCAAATGATGACAAATTAGGGCGGGGGGGGGGGGGGATGGAGGAAATGGCGAGGAGAGGAGAGGAGAGGAGAGCATTATCGATGATACTCCATTCATATCTAGCCTAAGATAGCATTTAAAGCTAAACGTCCAATTTGGGATAGTGCAAAAGAATAATTAGTGATCGTTTGCCTCTGAATCTCAATTGTGAATGAATTAACATAATATACATTATCTATATATGCACAGAACAAAATGTTAGTATTGTTGGAGAATCTTGACCTCACTCCTGCCCCCTTCCCCTTTGTGGAGAGAAATATGTAATATATATTATTTTAGAAGTACAATTGAAAGGGGTATAAATATGGCTTCCCACCACTAAACATATTGGGAGAGGGGGCGGGAACGGTCTCAATTACCCCTCCAAACCCTTCTTGGAGACTTTTGACTCCAATCCCTTCCTCCTCCCCCCTTCCTGTTTTTGAAGAGAAAATAGAAAAATAAATAACACCCCATTTATTTTTGGCTCACACGACCCCCTTGTTGGAAAGCATGCCCCCAGATCTTGGCCCCTCTCTGCCCCCATGCCTCCCTCTCTCTGCACCCCTTTAGGTCCCCTCCCCCCCCCCCCCCCCCCCCCCCCCCCACTTAGCTGCTTCGTCCCTGGCTGTACCACTAATTAGAAGTAAATGGTTAATGGCCGCAGCACAGCTGATGAATACAAATGTGTTTTCTCCAACAATTGACTAACTGCCCTCTCCTGGCTCCCTCTTTGCCCCCTTCCTTTTAACCCCCCTGCCCCCCACTCCTTCGGTATGTCCCTGTCTATGCCACTGAATAGCCGTAAATAGTTAATGTGTGTGGTGCAGCTAATGAAAACAAATGTGTTTTCCACTACAATTGACTAACTACCCCCTCCTAGTCCCCTCCCTTTTAACCCCTCTCCAACTGCCCCCCCCCCCCCCACTCCTCCGGTTTGTCCCTCTCTATGCCACTGAATAGCCGTAAATAGTTAATGTGTGTGGTGCAGCTAATGAAAACAAATGTGTTTTCTCCTACAATTGACTAACTGCTAATGGAAACAAATGTGCTTTTCCCTGCAAACGACTAGCATACATCACCATCTGATCCCTCCGTCCGCTTACAAATATGACTGCTGAAGCTAAAGGCTGATCCTTGTTTATTAGACACTGCATTTATAAATCTGGCCGAATCCTACTTGTGCTTACCCTGGCACATTTATCATCATTATTAATAATGACAACTATATTACATATATGATGATGTGCAATATCTTTCCTGTTTGTCTTTGTTAAATCAGTCATATTTATCATATTTCAATAAATCAATATTATGCGAAACAAATTTTGTGCTGTGTGTGTATGAGTTTACTTTGTGTATTTTGTATGTTTTACAGTAAAACATGGGCATATCCAGCTTAAATGCTGCAACATGTGTTATTAATAAATACATTTTAAAAACATGAATAATAACATGTAAATGCTTCGAAACATAGCACCTTGTTTATAATAAAACACTGCCCCACCTATATATATGATTCTGTGCTGCATTTTGTGAGTGCAATGACATCAGGTGCATAATGTAGGTCTACGCACATGAGCCACGCTTCAGCCTGATGAGAATGAAGTATGCCTCCGTCAAGGCCTATTTGTCTGATATATACTATTAAAGGGATCTAGTAACCTCGTTGTCATGTGCCAAAACTGTCAAATGGTTGATTTTTTGTATTTCTGTGATCTGATAAGTCCACTTAGAGATGTGTGTGAAAATTCCATGGCAAATAACTGTCATATGACCAAGTAATGAGCAAAAATTGAAAGTGATACTTGCTAACCCATTGCACTGACTTTGTACACAGTTATTATTATCCACTATATAATTATAAATCTGAACACTTCAATCATACATATCTTTATAACAGAAGAGAAATTGGGAAAACCGGAAGCTGTTTCATACTCTTATTAGTAAAACCAATACAATGATGTATTTGAGAACAGATATAGTTCCAAGTAAGTTTTGTGGATTTTGACAATGTTACTAGATCCCTTTAAGGTGATAGCTCTCTGTTTACATCAACACCGTCAATCACAAATCCGAAATTTTCCCAAGTTTCCTTAGCTGGAAAAGTGAATTGAAATACCAGCCATTCATGCAAGTCAATGTAGCATATTGGAAACAAACTTTTTTATGGTAAATGTGTCGTTAATGTGATCTAACTTAGATTACACTTTTAACAATGTAATCAATCCAATAACATATTGAACTTACTAAAACTACATCATCGGCAAAAAAAACATAGTAATACAATCATCTTACTTAAATTACTTAATCCTCTAATACGATCAATCTAATATAGAGGAGAATTGCAATAGTGTCGTCTTTTCAACTCTTTGCAATATATAAAATTTAAAAAATACAAGAAACCTTTTCATTTACCATAGACAGCATGCAAAACACTAGTAAAGAATTGAGAATCTGGCATGAATGAATGAAGTAAAATGTGTGTTATTGAATATCTCTCTTTATATACTAGAATTCAGTAAGTACAATGCACTTGTAAGCCTTTATATGAATGCATAGAAACCTTAAATGGTAACAATATGACCAATCATCAATCAAATGCTATATCATGGCATGCTTGTGTGCATAATGTGTATGCAATATGGTTTTGTTATATTTGTGTGTATGTGTGGTTGCACATATGTTTTTTATGTGTGCGTGTGTATTTGTGAAAGGTTACTGAATTCTGCTTAGCTAATCCAACGATACATCTTGATTAATGCTAAATGACGGAGCAATAAGGTCATTACCCCTCGTCAACATGAAACAACTCATTCATGATGCTAAAGAGAAGTCTGGGTATGACATCAAGAACACAATGTAATATGGTTACATAAAGATGCTACATAGCACAGAGTATGTGTACATGACAACATATCATCGGTGAGAGTGAGAAGGCGTTAAAGGGATCTAGTAACATTGTTCAAATCCACAAAACGTCTTCATAAATCTAGTGGTTCTCTCATACCTTGTTGAATTGGAATTACCAATAGAAGCATGGTTTTGGTTATTCTGATTTGTAACTATAACTATCCACTGGACAGTCATAACTTCATAACCTCCTAACTCTGCCATATCCATTTAACACTTTGTGTGCTGTGCAGTAGATCTCCCCCCCCCGTCGCCAGATTATTTTAGGCGCGCGCGCACCGCACGCATCGTATATTGTATGCGCGCGCGCGCCACACACATCGTTGTCTGTGACTTAAGTCGAAAAGCGCGCCGCCGTTTGTGACTAAAGTCGAACGAAGCGCTCAAAGAGTTAATGTGAAATTGTCATACAATACTCAGAGGACATGTCAAATCACGCAACTACACATTATACCAATCATTCTGTACATGCCAACAAAGTTTCTAGATCATTACGTACATTATTGGATAAATTGAGGTATGCACTCTATCTTGTAGATTAGAGCCTCCTGTTTAAGATGCAAAAAATTCAGATAATAATTAGGCATGTCTAATCTTGGGAATATTCCTCAAATATAAAAGAATGATACATTTGGTTTCTACATGGATTTTAAAATAAACATGAACAAGAAATTGACATCACTGGGAAAATCTCTAACATTGTATTATTCAATGTCAAGCCTTATTCATAATAGAAGATATTTTTTTGATGAATAGAGAGATATTTTTGTTAATTAGAAACTTTACAAATTAAATTAAATTTTTAAATTTCATTTTGTTAAATGCTGTAGTATATTCACATCTAATGAAGATATTTGATAGACAAAATCATGGTCGAGTTTAAAGGGATCTAGTAACTTTGTTGACCTGTGCAAAAAGTATGCAATGTATATTGTTGTTATCTCATATGTCCACAGGGTATTGTGTGAAAATTTCAAGTCAAATGGACATTACATGGCCAAGAAATGAGCGAAAATGCAAAGTGATAGTCACTAACTCACTGCACTCACTTTGTATACGGTAAGAAAAACTTCGGGGGAGTTTTTCTTATCTGAATACTTTGATCGTACATATCTTTGTAACATAAGGGAAATTTGAAAAACGGAAACCTGTCCCATGATTTTATTGGTAATACGAATACAACAAGGTATGAGGGAACCGCTAGAATTAAAATTTTATTTTGAGGATTTGAACAATGTTACTAAGTCCCTTTAAAGAGATATCGTAACTTTGTGCAAAATCTGATGAAGGTTTGATAAACTGTGTATTTCTTTGATCTGATATGCCCCCTGAGTGATATGTGTGAACATTCCAAGGTATTCTGATTTATTCTGATTTGTAACTATAACTATCCATTGGATAGTCATAACTTCATAACTCTGCCATATAACATTCCAAGGTAAATGAATGTCATATGACTTGAGCAGTGAGTGAAAAATGCAAAGTGATATTTACTAACTCATTGCATAAAATTTGTACACAGATGAAAGTCTCCCAGGGAGACTTTCAAATCTGAACACTTTAAATCATAAATATCTCTACAACGAAAAGAGAAATTCAGAAAACGAAACCTGTACCATGCTTCTATTGGTAATTCAAATACAACAAGGTATGTGAGAACCGCTAGAGTTCTAAGTTTTGTGGATTTTGACAATGTGAGTAGATCCCTTTAAAAACATGGGGAGAAAAGGAAGAGGCCTGCATACTAACAAACACGATTCAACTTGACGTACTCTACATATTTACTCTACTAATGACAAGAAAAACAACACTCTGAATTGCCGACCTAATCGCCAAGTCACAAACACACACTGAGAACGATTCAAACGCAGCAAGACTTCAAGTCAACTTGTCAAAGAAACAACACGACACGACACGAGACTCCATTGAGGAGAAGACGACGGACGTTGCTCGGTCGTTGACCCCGAGAGAGATGGAACTGTCGTTTGCTCACTCACTCGATCCATCCGAGTTAGTCATTCTATGCCGTCTTTATTCGCCTTTCAATCACCGCAGAGGAAATGTCCCCTCATACCTCCTTTTGATTTCATCTGTCATTTCATTTTAAAATTTTTTTTTAGGGCTTCTTGTCAGTGGATGACAGGTAAATTTTCCAATTCTGTGGACAAGTCCCCAGTTTATTCTGTACAATTTTGTAAAGCGCCTAGCGATAATTTTTATATTAGGCGCTATATAAATCAAATATATTATTATTATTATTATTATACAAGCAAAGATACTAGTTGTGACTTAAATGGGAACTTGCTATTTGGTCTATACCGTTTTGTTCTATTGCTATTTCATTTTAAAGCAAACTCAGAAAAAAAAGGAACACGAGTTTACAAGATAGCCATACCAGGCGATTGTACAGGATTGAGCACAATATTAGATGAGAAGTGTACAATGTATGATGTTTGTAGAAGGGAAATGCTTCATAAATGTTTTCAGTCACTCGGAATGTGTAAATATGCATGTTGCATTGTAGATGCACTGTATATAGAAAGCTACAAGCAAAGTATATTTAAGCTCTACATAAAAGTATCTTTGCTTCTTAGCAACCTGTAAATGCATTTCACAAAAATAGAATAAACACAAGTGGAAAAAAGAGATGCTAAATAGAGAATGGAAGATGTCATTAAGAGAGAGAGGGGGGGGGGGGGAAAATTGAGAGAATAGATAAGAAATATCAAGAGAGGGAAGGGGAGACATAGTGATAGGAGTGGAAAAGAGATAGACTGATACACAGCAAGACATAGTGCAGAAAGGAAAGGAGAGGCGTCAACAAAAGAATTTAGATAAAAAATGAAATGGAGTGGTAAAAGAAACGAAAAGAGGGGGATAGAGAGGAGGACAGAGAAAGAGAGGAAGAGTAAAGAGACATAGAAAGGGAAAGGTAAAGATGAGGCAGATAGATAAAGAGAAAGATAGAGAGAAGAGAGGGAGAGAGAAGAGGAGCAAAGAGAGGCATACAAACAAATTCAGAGGAAAAATGAAATGAAGTGGGAGAGCTAACGAATGATGTATAGTATACTGTAGTAGCGGTGTCGTAATCCGATCTAATGGCCTTGGAAGGGCCTGATTTCTCTCACTAATTGAACTCTTCTTCGCCTTGCTGCGAAAGAAGGAACGGATTATATATATTTTATTTACAGTCTGCAATTGCAATCTGGCCGACACTGTGTCTGGCTGTCTGGCACGGTGTGAATCAAGATTGCATTAATAAAAAGCCAACACGTTCATAACTGTTTGAAACATGCACAGGGAGGGAAGCCGTGTTTGAAAATCTGCTTTGTCCTATCAAGGAGTCATAAGAAAGACTGGCTTATTCCTCCTTGGTTCAACTACATTCAAGCTTGACAATTACGGAAAAATATTGCGGCAAAAAATTCGAACATCAAGAATGAACTTTGTGTCTCTTTCAATTGAAAAGAGAGGAATTATAGTTTATGTATTACATTATGTGCAAAAAGCTAGATATATTGTTTTAGGTTAATTGATAAAAGCTATCTTTTTAACAACTTTTAAATTGCAGTCAAACTCCTAACCTCTTCAATCTATCACTAATGTCTCTTCATGGTATGGCAACAACTTTGGGGTAGTATTTACAACAGTATTTTTATTTGTTTATTTATGTTTTATACATTTTATGAAAATTCATGCACAAATCCTTCCCAACAAGTAAAACCACAAATCAAATGCACATTTATGAGGTATCAGCAGCCCTTTTGTGTCCATTTGTAGCAACATCCCATATTCTTTGTTTTATTTCTCCATTATTTTCTATCCAATTTGTTTAATTTATTTCAAACTATATTTTACCAGAACATTGTTTAAAATGTAGCCCTCATAACATTTGTATTTCTTCCTTTAATAAACTAAAACAAACTAACTGTTATGTTCCATCACTCAACAATCTCAAATGTATCAAAGATACGTCATCATGATTTGTATTTGTTTCTTTAATAACTTTTAAATTGCTTTTAAAAACAAGATGATTTTTGTTTGCATAGACAATCAAATTCAGATAATTGCCAATACAGTTGTGATATTGTTTGTGCCCTCCTCCTAAGCCCCCTTTCTTAAGAAAATAATCATTTTGCTTTTCACTAGATGTGCTGCACAGAAATAAAAAGCAAGTAGAAGAGGAGATTCTATAAAAAAAAAAAAAAAAAAAAAAAAAAAATCATGTTTGTTACATACTGTAGTTCTTTCCAATGTTAAAGGGATCTAGTAACTTTGTTGACATGTGCAAAAAGTGATGAAGGGTTGATGCAATGTATATTGTTGTTATCTCATATGTCCACAGGGTATTGTGTGAAAATTTCAAGTCAAATGGACATTGCATGGCCAAGTAATGAGCGAAAATGCAAAGTGATATTCACTGACTCACTGCACTCACTTTGTACACGGTAAGAAAAACTCCGGGGGAGTTTTTCTTATCTGAATACTTCAATCGTACATATCTTTGTAACGAAAGGGAAATTTGAAAAACCGAAACCGGTCCCATGATTTTATTGTTAATACGAATACAACAAGGTATGATGGAACCGCTAGAATTAAAATTTTATTTTGAGGATTTGGACAATGTTACTAAGTCCCTTTAAAGGGGTAGTACAGTTTTGGTAAGGCTGAGCTTTAGTAACTAAAACCTGCACAAAAACATTTCAAACTAATATTTATAACTCCACCATGCCCGAAAGGTATAGAAAATTACAAACAACTAAGTAAAAAGCCTGTTATCATTCCCAAAGAGCCATTAAAACACAAGAAGGCGCTCTCTAAAAAAGCATTGGTTTCAACCATTTTTCATACAAAATTATGCATGAGATGTTTTGTTGAAATAATGATTAAATAGAGAGATCATCAACAACTATTTAAAAACCTCTTTTGAAAATTTTTGAAAAAGTGCAGCATTTAAATTTTTTTTTCTTTTATAAATTATCTAATAAATCTATTCCGATCGGATATGTTTATTGATATTTCAGCCGTTTCTGAACCGATTTTTATCAAATAAAGTTTATTCTGTCATTAAAATTGTATGCTCTTTCAAATTTTACACTCTGTTTTTCATTATCTCACAAAAAAATTATTTTGTGCAGCGCCCTCTATACCAAAACTGAACTACCCCTTTAAATGCAGCACAAAAATATATGTCACATGCATGAGATAAACCTGAAGCAATTTACGTCAAAAATCGATAAAAGTCTTTCTTGGCATAACATGGGGGCGGTATACATCTTGTTCACTGTGTTTATTTTGCACATTTGCACATTTATGCTACATTTTTGCTAGTTCTCTTACAACTGCACAAACTAATCTAAACAAATTTAAATCTATTTTATAATGGAAATAACCATTCCTTGCTTGTTTCTTCTTCTTTTTTTCAGTGTTAAATGCAGCCCAAAATGTCACATGCATGAGGCAAACGTGAAGCAATTTACGTCAAAAATCAATACAAATCTTTCTGGGCAGAACACGGGGGTGGTATACATCTTGTTCACCTTGTTGAGCGCATTTATGCTACGTTTTTTTTGCAATTCTTACAAACTGATCAGCTTCAGTGGCAATCTAAATCTATTTTATCATGGAAATAACCGTTCCTTGCTACACGACTCAATTTGAGCCTCAGTGGGCCGTCTTTCCCTTCCCTGGTCAATTTCTCATAATGTATACATCCGACTTTGTTATACAAGGAACTTTGTGCTTGAATGCGATGAACAAGTCAATAGTTTCCAATTCCTGCACCCACTCCCGAATCCGCGTGCATGTCGATACAATATCTTTCTTTTACCTCGTTATTATTCTCCATACTCAGGTGGTTTGATTTCCTTTTTGGACCATTTCTCATGATGTATCCATCTGCTTTATTTCACAAAAAAAACTTTGTTTAACCTTAACGTGATTAAAATTCAATGAATTCCAATTTCTACCCCCAAGTCCCCCAGCCCCTTTGAGTGTAGATAATCAAAATGTTCATCCCACCTGTTAACTTGTTGATGCAATATGTTAATTTTCCTCCTTTTATTCTCTTATTTTATTCTTTTATTCTTTTATTGTGGGCAATATCTCACATTATATACAGAGTCATTTCACACAAAAAAAGACTAAGCACCTAAATAGGATCAAAACTCAAAAGTCAATGAATTCCAATTTATACACCCAGCTTGTTTGAGCATAGATAAATGCAATCGAAATTCAATGAATTCCAATGTATACCCCCAATGCTTGTTGTGGATATAGAGCTTAGTTCCAAAAGGCACTAAATCCACTTTCCATAAAAATTGAGTTAACGATATCAGAACATGAATAAGTTACATAGCTATCTAGAAATCCCAATTTTAGAACAAATTACACAATCAAAATAAAAATATTGAACGCTCCATTTTCATTTTTACATAGGCATGTGTACAAAGTTGTACAAAGAAACCTGCTTTCTTCAAACGTTGACAAAGTGGATTTAGCGCCTTTTGGAATTAAGTTCTTCTTTTATAGAATATAAATGCTTTGCTTCCTTTTAAAACATCATTGCCAAGTGTTTTTAATTCCCTTGTGGTTAGTTTCTCACTTTGTGTATATTCTCCTTCATTTCACAAAAACGCTCGTCTTTACCTAAACATGATACAAAATTAAATGAACTCCAAATTTCTGCCCCAACTCCCCCTCTCGTGATTGCTTTATGTTCTTTCCCCTTCTTTTACCCCTTTCATAGTCCTTCTATCGGAGTCACACCAATGAAAATACTGATAGAATTTGCCTTATATGTAAACAAAGGTGAAACCGCCGCTTTCCTGCATGTCCCATTCATACTGCCGGTGAAATTCACTCGCTGTGGCGAGCCCTGGCCAGAAGTGAAAAATTATTGCGCAATGGCTTGTTAGCTGCTGGCGATCATGATAATTTTCTCCCGAACCCATTCATAGTGGCCGTTTCATCGGAGTCACACCGATAGAAAGAGAATTTCTCCTGCTCTTGAGCAGGAGAATTTCATCGCCTATTTCTTTTCTTTCTATCGGCTATTCTATTGGCTATTTCTCCTCTGTACCATTCATAGTGGATTCATCGGATGCGTCCGGACGCATCCAATGAAAATGAGCGCACTATGAAAGGGGTATTTGATTTCTCCAGCATCAAGTGTTCATAATTCGCTTGTGGTCAGTTTCTCACATTACACACATCTACATTATTTCACCAGAAAACAACGTACAGGACCTAAATATAATTAAAAGCCACTGATTTACCAATATCTACCCCCACAATCCATTTGCTTGTAGATACATCTCACAAAAAGTAAATGGATTAAAATGTCTACCCCCCCCCCAAAAAAAAACAAACTCCCAAATGTTTGCTTTGTTTATAAGAATACATTCATTGCTTTTCCAGTATCCAGTATTTCCAGTATTTGTAATTCCCTTGTGGTTAGTTTCTCTTCGATTTATACTGGAGAAACAGACCGATAAACCAAAACCAGACATCTAGTCCCCCCTTCTCCGCTGGGGGTCTTTGGTGAATAATCAATGGGCGAAATACTTACAGTTATTTCCCACTCTCCAGAGAGTGCTATTGATTGCGGAGAGGGGCTCATTTGCTAAAAAAAACATTGAGGTAGGAATATTCAGAAATCTGAGAGGACGACTGCATGATTTATTTCAAGCACTTGTTTCTTGTTCATAATTATTACCTCCATACTTTTTCAAATTATCCTTTCCCCCTTTTGCTTTTTGAGACCTCACAAAGCTCTTTGAAGCTGAACTGAGGAGTTCGCGATTTGTTAAATCTATCAATATTATTTTTATTTGAAAGTATTAACCACTTGTCTACGGGAACCGAGTGGGCTATGTACAAAGTCTATGGGGATTTCAGAATCTCAAAGGTAACGGGTTAAGTGAGGACTGAGTTAACGCACTAAAAATAAAATGTTCAAATTTGCACCCATAAGGGTGCAACCAGTTGAACAAAAGAAGCACCCTTCACGGTGCAATTCTGCACCATTAGGTGGACTTAGTAACATTGTAGAAATCCTCAAACTTCACTTAGATCTCTAGTGCCATGTACAAAGTACAATGAGTTAGTGAATATCACTTTGCAATCCCAAATTGACAAATCCAATTAACATGGAATTTGTACACATTACTTTTTGGACATATCAGATCACTCCAATACACATTTTTATTAATCACCCATCACATTTTGCACTCGTGTAAATTGCAGACTTGCACCATTTGGGATTCATGTCTGTACCCCTGAAGGGTGCAAATCTGAAATCTGCACAATTTAAGGAGCAGAGTCGAACACTATGTAGTATGCTTCTATTGTTCAACATTTAGGGTGCAAATTAAAAACTGTCTTTTGTAGTGTGCACCTTTATGAAGTCTCTTCTTTTGTCATGTTTTTTGTACTTCTTTTTTTCTTTGAGATTTTGAGGGCAAGGCATGGCAGTGTTGCAAAAATAGCAGAAACATTCAGATTTATTTCAAATCAAATGTCATTAGAGAGAATATGTTACAATAAACATCTAGCATCCATTTTCACATAAATTCCTTCTCACCTCAACGAAGATAGTGGTCAGCATACTTTTATTTATAATACAAATTTTAGACTGGGGTGTAGCATGGGATTAGTGATCGGGGTGGGATTCAACTTATCGGGGGAAAACATAGTACTATTTATTTCTTCATGTTCACCCTTCTGTTTTTTTAAATATATTTGTGTGGAATATCAGAGGAACCCCCCCCCCCCCCCCCCCCCCCTCTACCCACACCCTGCTACATTACAGCTTGGGACAATTGAACTATGTTGCTTCATAGTTATACATGTATAAGCTGCTTTGGTTATGGACCATCAATTTCTCCCTCGAATGGCTCATAGCCGACTCGTTAAATGAAATTGATGAGTTATTTGGGGACATTTTAATAGCAGAAATTTGCATTTTTACGGAGAAATGATCTCCAGAGAGACATTATCCATTCGAGAAATGATCAATAAAAAACATCTTGCTTTTCCACCTTCAAAATAGACTCGGCCTATAAAACTCTCTTAGTGATTTCTAAGTATCCTATTCTAACCCTTTCCTATACTTTACTTGGTTATTGACACAATTTTTTAACAATTTCCTCTGAAGCAGGGTTATTTACCAAGATAATTTTATCTAACTAAGTGAGCCTTCTCCTTGCATTTATTGGTTTTGCATTTAAAGTGGTGTCATCCAAACGTAAAGGGAATGTGTTTAGCCAAGCGTAAAGGGAATGTGTTTAGCAAAATCCTATATGAATATTAAAGGGGGAAATATAAATAAGTCACCAAGTCACCTTTTTTTTGGGGGGGGGGGGGGGGGGCATGCATATTTTAAAGGGACTTTATAGTAACATTGTCCAAATCCTCAAAATCCAATTGGAATTCTAGCGGTTCCCTCATACCTTGTTGTATTCGTATTAACAATAAAATCATGGGACAGGTTTCGGTTTTTCAAATTTCCCTTGAAGTTTTCAGATGTTAAATAATCCAACGGATCGCGAAAACCGTGTACAAAGTGAGTGCAATGAGTCTGTGAATATCATTTTGCATTTTTGCTCATTACTCGGCCATATAACGTCTATTTGACTTTAAATTTTCACACAATACCCTGTGGAAATATCAGATAACAACAATATACATTGTACCAACCATTTATCACTTTTTGCACATCTATCAACAAAGTTACTAGATCCCTTTAAAAGGCATACTTTACATATTTCTTGATTTTTTAAGGAGTTTCCCCTTATGTTGTTTTCTCTTCATTTTTTGTCAAATCATTAGGTGGCTAACCCCAAAAGCTAGGCCATTTTTATCTCTGACTTAACAAATAACACACTGTAACATATCTCTCCGCCAACTGTCATATTTGTATATAAAACTCTGTTTTCCATTTTCACATGTACCTCTGGCTTATCAAATAACACAACAAATATCTCTTATCCAAAATCTCTCTAGCCTAAATATTGTTAACAAATCTCTATATAGTCAATTGCCCCATTTTTATTGAAAACTCTATAGCTGTTCTCCATTTTCATGTATCTGGCTTAAACAATAACATAAAATCTCTCTCATCCAATGTCATATAACATATTTAAAAAAAATGTATTACCTGCTAAACAGGGAGTTTGAAATGAGGAATAATGTTTCATTTCTTTCATCATCTCTGACTTAAGCAAATAGTAAACTGTAACAAATCTCTCTGCTAATTTTCAGTTTTTTAATTCTCAATTTGTGTCTCTCTGGCTTAACAAATTACACCAAATATATATCATATCCGATTTCATATACATTATTTACAAAGTTGATATATCATGTGTCTTACCTGCTCAATATGAAGGTTAAAAAGAGGGATAATGTTTCATTTTCCGAAGGCCAAGTGGGATTGTCGCATCATGAAGCCAGCAATTAGAAACCGGGGAGCAGATGGTCGGCACATGAAAGGAAAGGAAAAGGAGAGAAAAGAAAAACGATTCAGTTAGCAAAATATCTACAGCAAGACACATAATCCATCCAAATAAGTATCTAACTGAAGAATGTATGTTTTTTTCTGGCAATATATTTGGTTAGAATAAGAGAAGTAAAGAAGTGTTTCAATAATGTTTGTTCTTGAGAAATAAAAAAACAATAATGATTCAGTAAGAAAAAGCAGCCCCTAGTATCCGCAACAATTTGTAAAAGGCGCCTGAAGTGGTTGGGCCATGTAGCACGTCTTCCCCCTGACCGCCTAGCAAACCAAGCTCTATGGTGGACCCCCCTGGGTAGAAGACGAAGGGGCAGGCCCAAAATGAACTAGAAGCAAAACATCCAACAAGATCTCAAAGGCAGCCTTACAAGTTGGAAAGACATTAAGACTCTAACTGCTGACAGACCCAGCTGGAGAGTGATGACCGCCTCATGCGTCGGACAACGCGGGAGCTACTAAGTCTAAGTAAGTAAGAAAAATATATATGACAAGACACATAATCCATCCAAATAAGTTTCTAACTGAAGAATATAATGTACATATAATGTTTTTCTGGCAATATATTTCGTGAGAATAAGTGATGTATTCAATAAAGAAATAATACTTTTGTTTTTACAAGAGACCTTCAGAAATAATCACCTCCAGAATCCAGTAATATGGTGATTTTATGAAAGTAAATGGAAATGGAAATGAAATAACAAGCCAATTAACAAAATATCTCTGGCTGGACACAAAATTTATCCAAATAGAAACTTAAAAGAACAAGGGGTTGTATAATTTCTGACAATAAATATTGTGAGAATGGATCCTATGTAAAAACAAATCAAATAGATTTTAAAAAATACTTTTTTTTACTATACTGCCATGAATAGTCGCAACAAGAAAGCAGTAAAATGATAGTTACGTACAACACAAATGGTTCCTAATAAAGCATAGATTCACTTTCATTAAATACATGCATGTTGTTTTTTATTATTTTTGTTCATGTTTAATGAAATACATATAAATACTAAAGGTTAACACACCACCCAATATACTCATTAAAGAATTCACACGATAAAGAAAATGTGTCTCCATGCAGTCTTGATTTATTTTACAAATATTAAACCACTGATGACTATTTATTTTGGTAGAGCATATTCTATATATAGGTCTAGCCCAAGCATTTCAAGACCAGTCTTGAATGGGTGAAATACGAGACAATAGCGCTATATATATATTTCATTACGGACTCTGCTTAATTAAAGTAAAGTCAAGTGGCGTTTCTAATATCTCATCCCAAAGGTTTCATACCATATGTCCTGCGGTAGATAGCTTTCATTCATTAGTGTATAACGTGTAACTTAACACCCCATTTTACATTGTGGCTAAAATAGATCTTAACTAATTCAGGACTATATTCAACTTTGGTATAACATGCATTCTCCACAGACCAAAGCCAGATTATTTTCAGCACTTGATCTGCCTGAATATACAAAACGATTCAAAGAATAAGAAATATCTCCAGTTACAAAGATATATTTTTGTTTCATCTAAAGCTGCATGTCAGTGTACATAGAAGCAGGCTTTTGAAAATAAAACAGAAAGAAAAAGGAGTTAAATAAATCAGGAGCCAATTTCCCATTGGTATTGATATCTTCTTCTCTTTTGTTTTGTTAGCTGTTCCCAACTGAATTGTGCAATTCCCATAAAGTTAATACAGGTCCTACCAGGTTCCCATCTTTGAGTTAACCTGTTCCCTACTAAATGTTGCAATCCCCATAGAGTTAACACAGGACCCACCAGGTTCCCGTGGGTAGGTTAACCTGTTCCCTACTAGATTGTGCAATTCCCATAGAGATAACACAGGACCCACCAGGTTCCCATAGGTAAAGGGTTAATTAATATTATATTATTCATATTACAAATCCCTCTCTTGTATTTGTTAGTGACTGGGATGCTATTTTGTACACAATACGTGCACAGTGCCAACTGTATGAATTATACAGTGTAATATTTATAATGAATAATGCCTGGGGCGTTCACCGTTGCACTACAATAATTGTGCACTAAATATAGAAAGTAAACTTTAAAACAAATAATACACGGACTCTAAGAGTGCGTTGTGTAGATACAACGCATTTGAGGTGTCAGATATGCGCAACCCACGAGGCGTAAGTCGATCACTCAGCATTCACTACCCATTCTTCATCCATCCATCTATCTATCTATCTATCTATCCATCCATCCATCCATCCATCCATCCATCCATCCATCCATCCATCCATCCATCCATCCATCCATCCATCCATCCATCCATCCATCCATCCATCCATCCATCCATCCATCCATCCATCCATCCATCCATCCATCCATCCATCCATCCATCCATCCATCCATCCATCCATCCATCCATCCATCCATCCATCCATCCATCCATCCATCCATCCATCCATCCATCCATCCATCCATCCATCCATCCATCCATCCATCCATCTATCTATCTATCAGGCTATAGTTCATTGATACTTGGACAAATCCCTCCTTATAACATGAGGGATTTTTGCCACTGACACGCTGGCAAGACGTGTTGTCAGTAGGGGAAGCAACTGATGAGTCCTCATCACACCCGTGCACTGATTATTATATCACTTGAATTTGGTTGTGATGTGCAGGATGTGATACTTGGGTTAATTAGACCCTACTCTTTTCGAGAAGTAGACTAGGTTCTTGCCGTGTATGAGGTGTGACTGTCTCATATATACGGGACCTCCATTTATCGTCCCATCCGAGGGACGGGGTCTTTTTCCATGAATCCTTTCCTCAACATTTACTACTCAGTCTTCACTTGACAACAACTTGGAGTTGACTGATTGGGTGGCATCCTCAGTAAGAGGAAGAGGTGTGGTCATTATTTGAATATGGGGGCGGAGCTTAATCATGATGTCATAACAAACCCCTGACGTTCTAGATTTGTACTAAGAAAACTTCTTTAACCTGTTGCTTACTGGAACCGGATGGGCTATGTACAAAGTCTATGGGGATTTCAGCATCTCAAAGGGACGGGTTAACTAATAGTTCTATACAAGGTTGATCGTCCATACAGAAATATTGCGGTCATTGTGTCAGCGACATATTGCACATTTCATGCCTCACTGGATTCTCTCAATGAGTCCCTCTATCATTCACACAAAGCGTTCAAGCGTGGATATTAAATTTGTTTTTTCATGGCATACATAAACACCATTGAAGCACAGCATAATGAGATCTCAGTGTCACACTGTCATACTGTACAAAAGAAGTACTTCCATAGCCCTTATTACAACAACTTTATATATAGCAAACTATATTGCCCTTTTTTTCATCATCATCATCATCATCATCATCATCATCATCATCATCATCATCATCATCATCATCATCATCATCATCATCATCATAATTTTCATATATCATCATCATCATAATTTTCATATATCATCATCATCATTATCATCATCATCATCTTCTTCTTCACCTGGTTCACCATCATCATCATCACCTCCTCCGCCCCATCTACTTTCTAAGAAAAGAGAGCCCTGCAAGGCATCCTATACATTTTTAAACAGATGAAGCTTTTTCCACCTTTTTTCTAACTGCACTTGATATTAAAGGGATCTAGTAACTTTTTTGACATGTGCAAAAAGTGATGGGTGTTGTGTGAAAATTTCAAGTTAAATGGACGTTATATGGCCGAGTAATGAGCAAAAAGCAAAGTGATATCCACTAAATCATTGCACTCACTTTGTACACGGTTCTGACGATCCAGTGGATAAGTCAACATCTGAACACTTCAATCATAAATATCTTTTTAACGGAAGGGAAATTTGAAGAACCAAAACCTGTCCCATGCATTTATTGTTAATACGAATACAACAAGGTATGAGGGAACCGCTAGAATTCCAATTAGATTTTTAGGATTTGGACAATGTTACTAAGTCCCTTTAACGTTTATAGTGACAAATAAGTAATCAGTGGGTTGCAGGTAAAGATGTTAATGCAACAAATAAAAGTCAAATACATATTTAGAAAGAAACGGGGTGAGAAAGAAATGATGTTACGAATGAAAGCAAGGTGACATATTTTTTTAAATCATGGATTATTATTCTAGCAAAAAGACTTTAATAATTTAATAATAAGAAATAATTCTGCCATTACAGGTGGATTACTTCTACCATGATTACACCCAATGTAAATCATTGTGATTGATGTCGGGACAGCTAAGCAAGCACAGGTCTCATGTAGAATTAATTGCTTCAATTTGAAAGACCATACTGTATATGATAAAGAGGCATTTTGCTATTTACAGGATTATTTGTAAGTTGTTTACGCGGCATTTAAAAAGTCACATACATGGCTATATAGAGGTGGGAAATCCCCGTTATGTTCCAACAGCTAGGCAATTAAAATCTGTTCAATTTGACGAGGAGGCATTTCTCAATTTTTATTGGATTTATGGATTATTTGTGACTTGTTTATGAGGCATATATCAAAGTCAGATCCAAGACTACATGTATGTAGAGATTGGTTGTCCCTGTGATGTTGCAACAACTTAGCATTTGACTTTTCCATATTTCTATATCAAACAATTTGTTCATTTTGGAAGACCAGAATCCATAAGAACGAGGAGGCATTTAAACATTTTTACAGGATTATTTGTAACTTGTTCATGCGGCAAGTTTAAAATCTCACATACATGGCTATTATAGAGATCGGTTATCCATGCAATTTGAATTTATTCAATTTGACTGGATTGATGGGTTATTTTTAACTTGTTTGCAATTCGACTGGATTATTTGTAAGGTTGTTTATGCCACAGGTAAAAGTAAAATCCATGGCTACGGTATGTGAAGATGGGTTGTTCTGTTATGTTCAAACAGCTAAGCAATTTTATATGTTTCAATATATTTCTCAATTTTTACTAGATTAATTGTAACTTGTTTATAAATGTGGCATGTAAAAGTAAAATCCATGGCTATGTGAAGATCGGCTGTCGCTGTAATGTAGCAATAGCTAAGCAAGTGACTTTTACATATTTCTATAATATATATACATGTTATTTGTTCATTTTGAATGACTTAAGGCAGCATTTTGCAATTTGACTGGATTATTTGTAAGGTCGTTTATGCTGAATGTAAAATTCAAATCCACGTCTATTTGAAGATGGGTTGTTTCTGTTATGTTCAAACAGCTAAGCAATTTTAATTTTGTTCAATTTATTCTCAATTTTAACTGGATTATTTGGAACTTGTTTGTAAGAGTCAAATAGAGATGGGTTGTCGCTGTTATGTAGCAATATCTAAGCAAGTGACATTCATTTTGAATGACTTAACTCTTGGACTCGGAAACCTGATAAGTTGTGTACAAAGTCTATGGAGATTTCAGATTGTCAAAGGGAACTGGTTTAAAAGAGGCATTTTGCAATTTGACTGGAATATTTGTGAGGTTGTTTATGCCGCATGTAAATTCAGATCCATGGCTATGTGAAGAAGGGTTGTCGCTGTTATGTTGCAATATAGCTAAGCAAGCGCACTCCTCGTATTAGTATCTGGAGACATCCAATACGAGCTGGGATTTAACATGCAACGGGAATGAATCAAAGAGAAGACCACGCATGAATTTAACATGAGATTTGCTGAAAGGGAAGGGAAAGTAACAACATTGAAAAAGGAGAGAAAAATGGGGGGGGGGGGGGGGGGGGGGAGGGGAGGAAGAAAAAGGAGAGGGAATGGGTAGAAATGTCTTCAGTTTCGATCAACTTCACCACAGAATTAATAATGTACAGTACGTATTTCATGTTTCTTTTGGTGAAAATACATTTGAAATTCAATTAATAAGGGGAAATAAATCAAAAGAATTAAGCGCCTAATAAATGTTGTGTATTATTATTATTAAAAGAAAAAGGAAGAAGTAAAGGTAGAGGGGAATAGGTACAAATTTCTTCAGTTTCGATCAACTTCACCACAGAATTAATAATGTACAGCATCTGTATGGATTTCATGTTTCTTTTGGTGGAAAACAAGATCAAAATTCAATTAAAAGGGGGAAATAAATCAAAAAGAAAAAGGAAGAGGAAAAGGGAGAGGGGGAATGGGTAAAAATGTCTTCAGTTTTGATCAACTTCAGCACAAGTATAATTAATCAAATTAATATTTCATCACTATGCCTTTTGGTGGCAATTAAATCAAAATTTAATCAAAAAGGGGAAACAAATTCAAAAATTCAATTAAAAAGTGGAAATGAATTAAATTTCAATTAAAAAGGGGGAGGATTGGACTTATAGGGGGAGATGAACAAAGAAGAGTAGCTCTAGGGAAAAACAGAAGAAAAAAAACATGTCGCAGAAACAGTCGCAATCAATTGTAAAGTTGCAATTAATTGCAAATCAGAAAATATGCATAATTATATTGATCCAGTCAAAACTGCGCATTTTTAGTCACATATGCTGAGTTTGCAATTAATTGAAACTTTATAATCGATTGCAACTCTTTCTGCAATGGGGCCCAGGACTACCCTCTAAGCCTGCTGACATTAAAGGGATCTAGTAACTTTGTTGAGATGTGCAAAAACTGATGAATGGTTGATGCAATGTATACTGTTGTTATCTCATATGTCCTCAGGGTATTGTGTGAAAATTTCAGGTCAAATGGACAATGTATGGCCAAGTAATGAGCGAAAATGCAAAGTGATATTGGGTGATATTCACCAACTCACTGCATTCACTTTGTACAGGGATGAAAATCTCGCCCGGAGATTTTCTTATCTAAATACTTCAATCATACATATCTTTGTAATGAAAGGGAAATTTGAAAAACCGAAAGCTGTCCCATGATTTTATTGTTAATACGAATACAACAAGGTATAAAGGAACTGCTAGAATTACAATTTTATTTTGAGGATTTGGACAATGTTACTAAGTCCCTTTAAAGAAGCACTCTGAAAAGTGGCGTGCATTGATTTCTACGATAATTAACAGGGGCTCAAAAGTGATTTCAGTCAGACGTGCCAAATGGCAAATTACATCAAGGTCTTAACCCATTCAGGACTGGTTCCCTGAAATATACCATGATTTCTGTAATCTGATATACTGACTGATGTGCGAAAATTCCATGGTAAATGGTTGCTCTTTTAGACATTTCAGGGACTATAAATTTGGAAGAAATGCTACAAAAACAAGCCACCTATTGCTGTATTACTATTAGCACTAGAGTTTAATGTATAAAGTATACTGGAATCTGTTGACACTTGACATCACATATACCATAGCGTCAGACAATATCACAAATTACTCTTTTATCACAACATAATTGCAGTCATTTTATTTTACAACACTCCTTTTAACGCTTCCTAATCATACTTTCTGGCCCGGATTCACAAAGGAGGTTTGAACAAACCATGGTTTAAACCACGGTCTACATGTATGGAGTGCTGCTTGTAGACAAGTAAAACAATTTCTAATTTATAATGTTTCTTCAGTTGTTGCAAATGTTACTAGATCTCTTTAACACACATTGGCTGTGTATCTTAATTACCCACAGTCTGACACGTACAATCTCAATCTTCCTGACTCCTTAGGGAAATACATAATTGAAAGAAGAGTTCATATGTATACATACAGACATCTAGATAGTATTGCACTGTTAATATTACAACTTTTCAACACTGTTCAATTACTCCCGTAAACTGGACCATTCTCTTCACACGCTCAACATGAACGGTTGGCCATCATGTTATTGCATGCTACCACAACCAGTGTTGCCAAGGTGCAGATACGTGGTCACTATATGAATGGATACATTTGTTTTTCATTCGAATAGTACTTGTTTTTTGTCAAAAATTTATTTAAAGGGATCTAGTAACTTTGTTGACAAGTGCAAAAAAGTGATGCGTGGTTAATAAAATGTGTATTGGTATGATCTGATATGTCCAGAAAATAATGTGCGAAAACTTCAAGTTAACTGGATGTTATTTGGCCGAGAAATGACCGAAAATGCAAAGTGATATTCATTTACTTATTGCTATTACTTTGTACACGGCTGAAAATGTCCCATAGATAATTTTATATCCGAACACTTCAATTGTAAATATCATTTGAACAAAATGGAAATTTGAAAAACCAAAACCTGTCCCATGCTTTTATTGTTAATACAAATAAATCAAGGTATGAGGGAACCTCTAGAATTCCAATTGGATTTGGAGGATATGGACAACGTTACAAGTCCCTTTAACTCTTATTTTGATTAACATATGTTTACAAGTATAGTCTCAAGTTGCCAGTGATTTATGTGCATTAATTTGTGTTAAATACAGTGTATCTATCTAGAACTTTTTTTTCAAAGCGCATAGAGGCTGGCCTGCAGTAGGCACTATACAAATACGTTATATTATTATTATTATTATTACTATCTGAAGAGCTTTGGCTTTCTGTGCATTTTAATCCACTAAAGATGGTTTCATTAAACTTGTTCGATAAACCCCATCTCAATTTCAGGGACCAGCCATGGAAGGGTTAACCCCATTATGTGATTTGCCATTTAGCACGTCTGACAGACGACACCCTCCTCCCAGGCGGAGAGGGAATACAACACAATGGAAGCACATACAGGATTAATAGCAGTCAACATATGGAATGACGTTGTTTACGATGGGGGCTATCTTGGGATGGTAATGGTGCAGTAGGAAGACACTTCTACAAACTGTAGCATCAAGTGCGTCTTCCTCTTCAAATAGCTAATGCACCTGACACCCCTGTGCAAAGTAGGGATGCCGCTAGCCTGAGGTGTTGAGGTGATGAGGCTATGATTGCAATTGCCTTGCCCTTTGATTACATCTACTGTACTTAACTATTCTCTCCTCCTCCTACTCCTCTGCAGTATCATTCTTCATCTCCTCCTTGTCCCACCTCCCCCTCTCCTCTTTCACCACATCTCATTCCTGCTCCGCATTTCCCTTCTTTCCCCTGTCTTCTCATTCTTTTCCCCCCTCATCCTCCTTCCCCTCTCTTCTTCCTCCGTATCTCCTTTCTCCTCCTCCTTTTCTTTCTCATTCTCTCTTCCTCCTGCTCTCCTCTTCCTTTATCTTCCTTCTCTTTTTCCTAATCCATGTCATCCTCTTCCTCCTCTCTCTTTTCATTTTCTCCCCTTCTCCTCCTCTTCCTCCTTCTTCTTCCCCTCTCCTGTCTGTTCCTTATTGTCCTATTCCTCTTTCTCCTCCTACCTCACAATTTACTTCTCCCCCTTTTCCTCATTCTCTCAACTCTTCTTCTCAACTCTTCTTCCCCCTGTACATGTATATCTCCTCCTTTCTCTTCATTATCCTCCCTCATTCTGCACTATCCTTCTTCTCCCCTTCCTCCTCATCTACTTCTTATCATATTCCTAATTCAAACTCCTCTTTTCCCTATATATCTCCTCCTCTCCCTCCCTCATCCTGCACTCTCATTCTTCTCTTCCTCCTCCTCATCTACTTCTCCTGTTCCCTATTCTCTCAACTCCTCTTTTCCCTATATATCTCCTCCTCTCCCTCCCTCATCCTGAACTCTTCTTCTCCTCTTCCTACTCCTTACCTCCTCATCTACTTCTCCCTTTCCCTATTCTCTCAACTCCTCTTTACCCTATACATATTTCCTCCTTTCCCTCCTCCTCCTTTCTCCTCCACCCTCCTCCCTCATCATCCTCCCTCCTTTTCTTTTCCTCCCTGACTTTTCTTCATAAAATGCCCTCCTCATCAGATGAGCACATTTGACACTCCTGTTGCATGTAAGTTTCTGTAGCAGTGGGTGGGGTAGCGATTGCATCTCAAACTCCTCTTTACCGCTGTATATTTCCTCCTCTTCCCACTCCCTCCTCCTCTTCCTCCTCCTTCACCTCCTCCCTCCTCTTATTTTCCTCCCTGACTATTCTTCATAAAATTCCTTCCTCATCAGATGAGCAAATTTGACACTGTTGTTGCATGTATGTTTCTTCAGTATTGGGAGGGGTATAGCAACTGCCCATAAACCCCTGTTCCCTGATTAGGCAAGGCCCGGTGAGAGTAATGAAGAGAAAACTCCTCTCTAAAAAAAAAAGAGAAAAGAAGAAACTCCTTTCAGGAGAATGAAAATGCTATTCATGAGGAAAAAACTATTTTCATCTGGATTCCACCAGGCTTTATCGATCCATGCATAGAGCTGTATAAACATGCAGTAGCATCTAAGCAATGGAGAGCTTTTAGAGATGGTTGAGATAAGATGCGGTATAGCTATAGTGGATAATGGGGGTATTAGTGAGAAAGGGTGCGAGAGCCAAGATAAAATTGTACTGATAAAGCTTATGAGGATATAATTGATGACAGTGGGTAATGAAATTGCTGATATAGGTAGTAATAAAGCGATAAAGACCCAATTATAAAATAATCAACCATTTTATTTCCAATTTATCTCGGTTCAATTGATTTGAATGAAATACAAAAAGTATCCGCACAGGTGTGCTCATACCTTCGGGCTTAAATGGTGAATATTCTGTAGAAAGGCTAAGAAATAGGCAATTATACAAAAAGAGGGGAGAAGTAAGAATATGATAAACAAGGAAATAAAAAGGAAGAGGGAGCAATACGAACAGAAGAGAAGGAAAAGGAAGAGAAGAATATGAAAAGAAAGACAAGAAATGATACAAGATAAATTAATAAAAGAAGGAGAAAAAGAAGAAGATAATCTTCATAAGATGTGAACATGCCAATAGTTTTTTTTACTTCTTTTTTTTCCAGACAATCTACAATAGCATCTGTATGCCTACTCTACAACTCAACTTCCATTTCTTACAAATTATAATTATCTCTGGTGAATTTTTCTCTTGAAAGACACTCCACCTACTCATCTACACAATAGCTTCTTCACATCTGAACATAATTTGTTTAATGTTTGATATTCCTTTTTTTTAATTGGTTCCTGTCAATGATGTATTTTGACAGAGAGTCAGACTATTAAAAATAGCACTGTGTGTTTCAAGAAACACCTTCAAAAACTTTGTATTTTGGACCGTTTATTTTACTCCTGAACATTCTACTTCAAATCTTTAATTACAATTTTAATGAATAAAGGGGGTGTGATTATGAGTCTAGACAGGAGTCTAGACAGTTTTTGAACAAAGGAAATGCAATTTTGGAAAAACATTAATTTTGTTCTAGGCCAGTATATTTTGTTTTGGGGCCACACAAAAACTGAGAACAAATTATATTACTGCACCGACCGGGCCATTAGCAAAAAAATAATAATTTAGGGCAGAGTCCTGGGGGTGTATTCTGAAAACGATTTTAAGCTAAAATTTATTTTTATCTACGTCACTAAAATATTTGTTGCCAAATTTGTATTTGAACCTGTACTTGGGGAATAGCGATTTGCTAAAATATATTTTCGTGACGAAGATATGACATAGATACAATAAATTTCAACTTTAAATCATTTTCAGAATACACCCCCTGCTTTGAAGGTAGCTCGGATTTGTAGATTACATGCACGGTGCAATCTTACCAACCCCTTGCGCAACTAGCTACATGTAGCAGTGTTAGGCAGTGCGCACAAACTACCCTAGTCCAAAATGGCGACCCTCGATTTACGGTTTAGCATCCCCATGCATGACGATCTTTAACCCCTTGACTATGGGAACCAAGTGGATTGTGTTCAAAGTCTATGGATATTTAAGAATCTCGAAGGGAACGGGTTCAATTCACATGCATGATTAATGGAAGGGAAATCACCTGTTTACTCCCTACCTCCCTTCTCTTACCCGGTCTCCCTTTTCTTCCTTTGTTCATTCATTTAACTCCAGCTACGGGCAATCACGAGATTTATTCCTAAGTAACCCATTCAAGACTAATTGGTTTTTGTATAACAGGCACTGCCGTAGTTGCATGAGCCTTTTTAAGATCATTGTGATTATTCAAAAATCAAACTTCTTATATTTTGAGAATGATCAGCAAAAAAACAAAATTCTTTGATTTCTGACATCCAATCAATAATTCTAAATTCCAGCATACATGTACATATGTATGTATATCACAATGAATAATGATGGAGAATTTGTAAAAACCAAATCTTTTTAAAGTTTCATGTCTATATTATTAAAGGGATGCCTGTAAAGTGTCTAACTCCACGAAAATTACTTGGAGCTTCCTTGTTTCTCTTCTACCGTGTTGTTTAGCTTATGGTAAGAGAAGAATAAAATAGGGTTAGATTTGTTCAAATGCCCCTTTAGTATGACGATATCTATCATTCAGCTCAACGGTCATAAACCTCATAAACGTCATACAGTAATTTGTTGTAAAAGCTGACGGATATTTTCGTTTTTTGAACCAGGAAAGCTGAGTTCTTTTTCAATGAAACTTTCACACAATAATTCGGACATACTGTATCTTACAATGATTTTGGTACAGGATTGAAGTCTCAAATGTTATTTTGGGCAATATCTGACACTTTACAGGTGCACCTTTAATGGAAAACCTGTAATGGTCAAAGTAGGAGTGTTTTTGTGATCAGTCCTGAATAGGTTAACAAAGATTTGCTCTGCATCGATTTATTTTCATTGAT
This sequence comes from Echinarachnius parma, assembly GCA_037951105.1. Taxonomy (NCBI): domain Eukaryota; kingdom Metazoa; phylum Echinodermata; class Echinoidea; order Clypeasteroida; family Echinarachniidae; genus Echinarachnius; species Echinarachnius parma. Next base: position 103,884 of record JBAMJV010003749.1, read on the forward strand.
TGTTTGTATATTTTTCTGCATCAGATCACAAATAAATACACTTTTTATCAACAACTCATCACGTTTTGCACATGTCAACAAAGTTACTAGATCCCTTTAAAGATCAATGCGTTGGGATGCTACACCAGCGGTTCACCATGTTGAACTAGGTTTGTGCCCTCTGCATAACAATGAGCGCCAGTGTGTATTTCACACTGTGTGCAATGCATTCACAAGATGGCACCATGCATATGATTAACAATCCGAACTACGTTAAACCCTTCCAACTCTTTTTCATCACACTTGTTCTTCATCCCATTAGCAGTTCACTCCATCAGTCCACCATTAAAGGGATCTAGTAACTTTGTTGACATGTGCAAAAAGTGATGAGTGGTTGATACGATGTATATATATTGTTGTTATCTGATATGTCCACTGGGTGTTGTGTGAAAATTTCAAGTTAAATGGACGTTATATAGGTCGAGTAATGAGCAAAAATGCAAAGTGATGTTCAATAATTCATTGCACTCACTTTGTACATGGTTTTGACGGTCCAGTGGATAATTTAACATCTGAACACTTCAATCGCCTCCCTCCCGCCCCCTTCCCCCCCTAAAAGAAGTAAAGCAATACACTCAAATTGTTCATATCCCTTCAAACCTACTATAGCGGCCACCTGTCTATAAAGACCCACTTCCCTAACCAGTGGCATAGCATGGTCGGACTGATTTTGGGAGGGGGTGGGGGAGGGTGCAAATGATTGGAGGGGGTCAAACCTTGTATATTTCTTTATTTTTTCACAAATTCCAAAGAACATGTAATTTACAAGGACCACCTGTTTGGTTGTTTGTTCATAGGCTCTTACTGCCTTTCTTGAGGAGAGACATGCTCCCCCCTCCCCCCTCGTAGCTGTACCCCTTCTTGATCTGGCCTTGGTTACTCCTGGTTACCCCCACCTCCACCTCCCCCCCCCCCCCCCCCCCCCCATTACTCCTGGTTATGTCCCTGGTTACCCCTGGTTACACTCCTCATCTTTCCTCCTGCCTCATCTCTCTGTTTCAATGCATCATTCCATTTCAAACCATCCAGGACAAAGATGGAACATGGCTGCACTCTTAATTTGCCATGGTCTGTTGCACACACACACACACACTTGCACTAGCACGATTGAAGGGCATGTGATAAAAGGGCATGTCATTCTAGGGTAGACATCAATAATATCAGTAAGTACTAGGACATGAAAAAGGAGGTAGACTTATAACTAATTGTACATACATGTACATGTACAAACCAAATCTTGTAAATAATAATATATAACTTCCCGGTAAATGAATCTTACATATATATGATATTCAAGAATGAGAATATCAAAATATTTCACAAACAAGTTTGGTAGAGTTCTACGAAGCCATGTTTTAAGCAAGGTACAACACCCCAAGTCAGGATATTTGACTGAAAATAACCAATACTCAAGACTACCTTTAATAAATCTTTGCAGTTTGCAAATCTAGGTTCCTAGCTAAACAAAATTGATTCAAACCATATCTTGCAATATCTTGCAATGCTAGATGAGTTCCAATTGTAAGTTTCAGTATGTATCATAATCATTATTTTCCTCTACAAATTGGCAACTCCTAATTTTGTTCTACCTTTTAATGACATGAAAATATTTAGTAATTACAATTTAAGACAAATATGAAGTGACATTTTTGCAAAGTTGCCAATTTGAAATTTTGAACACCAAAATCTGTTTTTTTTTTAAAATATCACGTGTTGCCGATTTAAGGATTTTTCTAAATTATAGCGATCTACGCAATAATAAAAATCATCAACCTAGGCATAACTAAAGCTGGTAGAGTAACAAAATATGGCTCTAAAAATAGAGAAATTTATGCTCTTTCTCCTTGTATACTTTATATTTATAATCTTCTTGCTGAAGTGCAGGACTACCAACCCACAAATATGTGGGACTCCGTCCTTGATGGTTAACCAAATATCATACAATCTTCATACCAGCAAAAGTTTAAGCAAAGTTACTTTCTAAATGCAAGATCAAGAGAATGAAATATCATTTGGCAGCTATGACCATATATGCTGTGTAATTCAATGTCTTTATCTCACTATTACTGTACAGAAACAAACATAGAAGACATGCACACATACAAACACACACGCAACGTAAGCTTTAAGTATGCACGCAAACACACATACAAACACTTGAACATCATACATACCACGCACACAGACAGACAGACACACACACAAACACACACACAAATGGTACACCCACACATATATTAGGTCCTAATGTTGAAATGAGATACCATGATTAATCAAGGGAGTGAACACAGTTACGATCAAACACCGCCCACAGAGAACGTTAATTATAACATACTGTTCTGAACAAACCTAGCCTGTTCATCAGCCAAGAATACAGGGGGGCGACGGGCGATTCGCCCCCAAAACCTTTGAAATCCCCCGTGTGAGCCACGACACGGGGGCGAACAAATCGGAAATCGGCAGATTATGGCATAATTGGATAGGTTACAACACAATAAATATTGATTTATCAGACTCTGAGCAGTGAGAGAACAATGTAAAACTAGATGGATCTTCGACTGCGCGCAGTCGAAAATGATGCCTCCGCCATTACGCAATTTATTTATATCAAGCCCAAATCAACATGTACACAGAATTAATTCTGTCAACTCAATTTTGAGGGTACTCTGTCTTTTAGATCTTGATGTATCACAATTATGAGCTATAAGTGACCTTGACCTTTGCCCTCATGACCCCCAAAATCTAATGACTACAATTGTTCCCTATTATACATTCAGGTATCAAGTTGGATTGAAATCTGATATTCAGTTCTTGAGATTTCCAATCTTAAGCTATTTTTGCATATATAATGAGCTCTGTGACCGTTGACCTTTGACCTCATGACCCCAAAATCTAATCAGATCATCTGCCCCCCCCCCCCCCCCCAAGATACATACATGTACCAAGTTTGGTCAGAATCTGTCAATCCCTTCTTGAGATAATCGCGATCACCGAGCTATTTTTGCATATATAATGAACTCTGTGACCTTTGACCTTTGACCTCATGACCCCAAAATCTAATCAGATCATTGGCCCCCCAAGATACATACATGTACCAAGTTTGGTCAGAATCAGTCAATCCGTTCTTGAGATAACGCGATCACAAGCTATTTTTGCATATATAATGAGCTCTGTGACCTTTGACCTTTGACCTCATGACCCCAAAATCTAATCAGATCATCTGCCCCCCCCCCCCCCCCCAAGATACATACATGTACCAAGTTTGGTCAGAATCTGTCAATCCCTTCTTGAGATAACGCGATCACGAGCTATTTTTGCATATATAATGAGCTCTGTGACCTTTGACCTTTGACCTCATGACCCCAAAATCTAATCAGATCATTGGCCCCCCAAGATACATACATGACCCAAGTTTGGTGAAAATCCGTCAATCAGTTCTTGAGATAACGCGATCACGAGAACGGGACGTACGTACGTACGGACGGACGTACGTACGGACGGACGGACGGACGTACGGACGGACGGACAACCCGAAAACATAATGCCTCCGGCTACTTCGTTGCGGAGGCATAAAAATATATATTAATTAGAGCCCCTGTGAGCCCCAAATTAGCCCTCGTGAAAAAAAAAATATTTTGGGGGTTGCTGTTCATCATGCAAAGATAATAGTGGTCAAGTGTTCAATAATGCTGAGTTCACCCTCGTGTTTGGGGTAAGATTGATCACATGCTTCCCACAGAAAAGGTTAACATTTGTGACTGGCTATAGCAAAACCCTGTTCTTGTCAGTATTTCATGTTTTGAAGAAATGGGCATTTTAAGTTCACAAAATGTGTATAAAAGACCTATATATGATTGTAAAACTGAAACGATCATATCTTTGCCAATTACGAAGCATCAAATGAAAGCTTATTATGAGGCCTTTCTAATGGTATGAAAATCTACATTTTGATTTTTACTGACAAGTGCAATGTTTTGCTATATAGCAAATTCATGCTGCAAAACTTGCAAATATAATCAAGTATAAAATAATGCCGAGTTAACACTCTAGGTTTCAATATTGGCACAAGATGTCATGACGGTTTATGTTCGCTTGGTCTACACTCAGTTGGTCTACCACCTGATGCCCTTAACTTAAATTTCCCTAACTCCAAACATGATCCCTTACCCAAAACCTAACCCTAACCCTAATCCACACCCCTAACCCTAATCCACACCCCTAACCCTAATCATAATCCCTAATTATAATCATAAGCCTCTGAATGTATAATTACCTAGTAGACCAAATGGGAGTAGACCAAATGGCTGTAGACCAAATGGCTGTAGACCAAATGGCTGTAGACCAATCGGCAAGTTACTTGTCATGACTACCATAATGAAGAGTGTGAACATAGTTATGAACATACAATGTACATCACCAACCGTGAATGGTAGGACAGTTTTTAGGTTGCTAACATAATGAAGATTCCAACTCTATCTGTCATTGTTGCCGCAAGCTTGACAAATATCAATATTTAATTTTGGGGAGAACTCTATTTTTCAAACTTTTCAGTATGAATACAGTTAGTTTGCATTGAACTATATGCACATTTAATGTACAGAGGCTCTCTTAGGCCTTTTCAGGGATAATTGCCCTCAGCCATCATGTAGTTGTTTTCACTAACAACAATAATACCATGATGAGCAAAGAGTGCAAACACAGCTTTAATCACATGCTGCCTAAAGGTTAACAATATAATGTTGATGCTGTGCACACACTCATGTCATAATGCTGCGTAATAATGTAATAATGTAATAATAACCTAAACTCATGTAATAATGGGTTCACACTCATATTTCAGAGTCGGGCCATGTTCCAACTCTGCGTTTCAATGTTGACCGTCCACAAGATACCATGGTCAGTGAGTGTGAACACAGGTTTGATCACATGCTGCTTAAAGGTTAACAATATAATTTTGATGCTGCGAACACGATCAAATAATGTCACGAAGATCATGGAAACCTGCACCTTGAAGTAACCATGAGGTTGTTAACCTAGGCTAATAGACTTATAAGGATATTAAAGGGATAGTTCAGTTTTGGTTTAGAGGGCATTTATCAAGAAATCTTTTGTGATGAGGTAATGAAAAACTAAGTGTAACATTTAAAGAAAAGACCCCACAATTTTAAAGAAAGGTACTCTCAAACTTTGAATTATAGTTACACAATCATGAAAAAGAAAATCTATGCAAATAATCTGTGTGTATGTGCAAAAACTTGAAATACTAAATACCATGAATTAACCATGATATTGTTAAACTACCTAGCTAATATACTTACTATATTAAAGTGATTGAATAACATTGTCAAAATCGACAAAACTTACTTAGACCTCTAGCAGTTCTCATATACCTTGTTATATATATGCGTGTTACCACAAGAAGCATGGAACAGGATTGGGTTTTCAAATTTTCCTTCGTTACAAAGATACTTATGATTGAAACGGGTAAATTTGAAAGTGTACCTGGGAAATTAGTAAGCAAAAGTCACTGCATTTTCACTCATTACTCAGCCATATCCATTTCACATGGAATGTTCACAAATCATACAGAGGACATTATAATCACATAAATACATTTAATTGATTTGTCAGAGAAAAATATTACTGATTTGGAATAATTTTTACCCCAAATTGTGGATGGTTTCTCAAAAGAAAAACTATTCCAAAATTGACATGATCAGCAAGTAGCTTTAATCACCTTCAAGGCTGACATTTATATAAGTAGCACGTTATAAGAAAGAAAATCAAAATTGCTCACAATATCCCAAACTTGACATTTAAATGGAGCTTTAATCACCTTCAGGGCTAACATAAGGTAAACAATTTTTCAAATAGTTAGTTTATCCTCTCGGTAGAAAGTTAAGAAAAGGTCACTACATTATGATATTCTTATCCTGCACCTCAGGTACTTAAGGAAACTGTACATCAGGAGAATGACAACAACTAGAGTCAACGACAGCGTCGTGACATCACCGCATAGCAGCACCCTACAAAATGTGCGTGATGCCACATTAAAAGCTGCGCTGCCTCATACGGAAGAAGAAGGGATTAACTACAGGAGTGCCCCTGGTGCAGATTTGCATTTTTACCAAACACATCAGGGTGTTACAATTAAGCTCCTGTCTGATGGATTAAGGCGAAGTATAAGTAAACATTTTTTTTTACTTGCCTGATTGCTTGTGGAAGTCAGATTACACTTATATTATATAGCATTTCTAGAGCACCATGTATCTAGGTGCCCTATTCAGAAGCGCATTATTACCCTTGGTCATCAGGTACAGTTCAAACCCGCACAATTATCTTGTGCACCATCTCAACTCCCAGGGAAGCAAACTAGTCCAAGCTGCTCGATGATGTAGAGCGCTACAGGCTACTTGAACACCTGACCAAGTACCCATTTATACTCCTGGGTAGAGAGCAGCAATGTGGATTAAATGCCTCGCTGAAGGACATAAAATGCCGGGGCATCGATTGGGTTCGAACCTGGGCCCCCGAGATCGGAAGTCAAGCACTTTTCCATTCGTGCCACAACCCCTCCACAATTTACTTCACAATTTAAAAATAAATTGCTTTCATTACGCTCTCAACGGACAAGCACTAAAAATCAAAGAGATTTAGTAGTTAATAAATCAATTGTTTATGCACTTGTCTCATTGCTTGTGGGGTGTAACAGTAACATTTCTCTTTACTTTTATACTAGTTTTACAAATGAACAAAATGCTTCCATTACCCACTCTAACTAAACTGGGTTCCAAAAGAAATTTATCACTTCTTCAGAGCGACACACATTAAAATCCGAAGCATACAAATTAATCATAATTGGGCATAGATTAGCTACAATACCCCTTAGCAAGCTCATCTAAAAAAATGATGTTTGCTTTAGTCAACAAAGAATAAGGTGAAATCGCAAGAGGTCATTTTTTCAAAAATCACAGAAACTGCTCAACTTCCAGGCACAGAGCTCGGTACGGACAATAGCCAGTCTAGTGGTTACATAACCCGCTTTGAAGTTGAATGAATAGCTATTGAAAGTTCTGAATAGACCGCCTTTCGTGGAAGTTCGCAGCGAGCAGTTTCTGTGATTTTTTAAAAGTGACCTATAGTGATTCCATCGCATTTTTCTCTTTTTTGGCAAAAGCAAACGTTTAATTTTTAAGATATATATGCTTCATAATGAGAATGATGGCTTATCTGTGTCTAAATATGATTAAATTTGATGCTATGGATTTTAGTGAGCGTCGCTCTGAAAAAGTGATAAGTTTCTTTTGGAGGCCAGTTTATAAGGACAATCACCAGGAATTGAAGACGATCAGGAATTAATAAACCAAAGTCTGTTTATCATCCTTCGGGTTTATGTCAGGTTTATAATAGTTTCTGACCATTCGAGCAATGAAAGCTAAGGGGTTTCTGGGACGAACACCAAACAAAGGGTTTGCTATAGCTCAGTCGGTAAGAGCGCCGGTCTAGCAATCCGGAGGTCTCGGGTTCGAATCCCGCTGGAATCCCATTTTCTTTGCTCATTTTCAGTTATATTATATTTCTGGTCAGTTTCTTTATATATTGAATGCAAATTGTTAAATACATCAAGGAGTTAAAGGGATCTAGTAACTTTGTTGTCATGTGCAAAAAGTGATGAATGGTTGATGCAATGTATATTGTTGTTATCTTATACGTCCACAGGGTATTGTGTGAAAATTTCAAGTCAAATGGACATTGTATGGCCAAGTAATGAGCGAAAATGCAAAGTGATATTCAGTAACTCACTGCACTCACTTTGTGCACGGAAGAAAAACTCGCCCGGAGTTTTTCTTATCTGAATACTTCAATCATACATATCTTTGTAACGAAAGGGAAATTTGAAAAACCGAAACCTGTCCCATGATTTTATTGTTAATACGAATACAACAAGGTATAAGGGAACCGCTGGAATTAAAATTTTATTTTGAGGATTTGGACAATGTTACTAAGTCCCTTTAAAGCACTTGCCTGCTTACTTGAGGCACCTTTATACTTGCCAATAATTCAGATTGCTTTGATTGCACGAAGGACAAGCAATAGGAAAAGGAAAGGTTATCTAATTAATAAACCAATTGTATATTACTAAATGCAAAACATTCAATACATAGTTTGACTTTTTACTACCGGTACTATAAGAAAATAATGAATTAATTACTTACTTTAAATACAAGGATTAACAAATGAATGAGCTATGATCATGATATCAATTAGTTTACTGCAATGATTAATAGTTTCTAAATACAAATTTTAAAATCCCCTGATCAGATGTAGTTACAGGTGTCTCATAAATAATGAATATGTAGTAACCTTTTTGCACCTGTCCAGGTATCTAACATTAATGACACGTATGTACTAACGCTTTTGCACCTGTCCATTCATCTAACATTAATGATACAGGTTGATTGAGGGCTATTAATGTAAGCTGCACATATACATAGTCTTTATAGTTCAGACCTCGTTTATACAAAACATCAATCAGTTGCTGTAAAGCTATATAGTTTAGGTACTAACAGGTATATAGTAGTACATATTAACATGGGGGCTACTTTGGAATTGGATGGGTAAATTAGTTTTGGGCCTCTAAAATTACACTATTATGCAAAATGTTCACTTATAATTCAAGCCTGACTAGGCAGCAAAAATGTATTGACTTATTAATATTAGTCTTTACAGAGAAATATGGTAGAAAGTACAGAATGGCCTACTAAAATGTACATAATTCCACAGCATGTCTTGAGTGCCATAAGGCACAAGTGTTATCCATATACTAATTACAATTAATTATTAAGATTTTCTTAATCCCTTTTATACATATTAATGTGGTATGATGCACTACTTGTGTGTCATCATCAATGTTTCTAAATTAAATGGGTTATGTGTTTTGTACGTTCCAAACAAAATATGGGTTCAAACCTTAACGTGATGAATAGTTTGGCACAGAAAGAGTTCAATTGACACAGTGATGTTAAGATGTAATCTGTGTTAGTGTGAGACCAAAGATCTAAAGTAGATGTGAGCTTCATCTCCACTTGTTGTGGTTTGTTGGTTTGTGCCTCAGTCTTTCAATATGAAGGTCATGGGTTCAATGCCCAATAATTAATGCCCCAAAGTGTAACTTTCAACAAGACAATTAACCCTCATTTAATAATAATAATAAATAATATACTCGATTTATATAGCCCCTAATATGATTGATAATCATCTCTAAGCGCTTTACAATGATTATTATTATCCCGGTCATAGGATACAAAGGCAAACCAGCACACACTGTGTGCACCATTTGCTGCTCTCAACCCAGGTGTAGTAAATAATATTTAGAACAGGAACTTCATTCCCAGTTATGCATACAGTCACCGATTTTGATTTAGGAATGTATATAAGCTTGTGTGTAGCCCCGTGTTCACACACAACATTTTCAGCCCTTAATCATGACTAAAGAATCAGCAGCTGACTATAGAATCAGCTTCCCATTAAAAATTCGTGTGTCTGAACGCTTACTAACGAAACGACGTATCGCTAGAGATGACTAGCGATACGCTGGTTTTATCCCCGTTTCGTACGAGAGCTGACTATAGAATCACGCCGAATTTGTGTGTGAACAAGGATTTCTCGCTTAATCATGTTTAGCGATACGACTCGTAACTAACTGGGCGTGGCTTAACTCGAACGTTCGCGCACACAGGGCCCTAGGGGGGCCCTAGGGAGACCTGGTGTTCGATGCATCTGAAAGCCACCTGGAAAACAGCTGGTGTCCGATATGCTATGTGTGTGTGTGAACGTTGACCAGGTTTGATTTAATCATCACTAAAGAAACGTCGTATCGCTAGTGATGATTCTATAGAGATGATTAAGGGATGAAATTTGTTGTGTGTGAACACGGGGTAGGTGACATTTGCAAGGACATTTTCAGTGGAAACACAAAATAACAGTTTGTTCAACTATGTTTGCTTATTCAATGTAATTAATCAAATGAATCAGCTGTTCAATAAATCCCTTTCTAGCCTCAAGAGGGAGACCCAAATCCTATTAACAAATGTCTTAAATGCCCCGCAGCTATGATTTAATGAATGAAACTTTGCACATTATTTCCTATAAGCAACGTCAAGCTGATTTTCCCGGGCTTCTAACTAAAAGTGAGAGTCCTTTTTTAAAAGGTCACATGGTTTATTTGCTTTCTAGTAACATGCGTTTACTTTAATTAAAATCGATTAAAAATAAGATTAATTGGCAGAATAATACATTCAAAATAGACGCACATTTCCAGATCACATCCTACACAAAGTATAATAAACAATATGAAACAGTGCAACAAACATAAGATTAAAAACAAAACAAAAACAGAAACAGAAGTAGATGTGGGGGTTGGAAAATGTGAATCTTTATTCAAAAGACAAGAGTACCAAATTGTGACATCACAGCTATTTATTGCCATGGGTAATGGTTCTAAACAATGTCAGGCAATTTTTAATTGAGCGGTTGCTAGAAGGCAATCCTCCAGCTCAAATCCACTACCAAAAGCCCAAATCAAAAGGACTAGTTGTTTAGAACCATTACTATGTTTAATGTGACACCACTAAGTACTATGATACTCTAGAATGATGGATTTATACTTCGACAATGTAGAAATGACATAACAAACATGGGTCTAGATATGAAGACTAGTCTCAAATCTTCCACATCTAAATATTGATCAAACCCTTGCAATCCTAACATAATTACAGCGTAACACTTTTAATTGTTTAAAATGCATATCAATTAGGATTATCAATGGTCAAATATATCTGCTACTGATGGGTCTAGGTAAGAAGACTAGTCTCTGATCTTCCACATCTAAATATTTTTATTAAATCCTTCCAATCAAGCCGGCATAATTGATTTATACTTCAGCAAAGTGTCTTGACACTTTCAATTGTGTAAATTGACTTATCAATTAGGATTATAAATGGTCAAATTTATCTGCTACTTATGGGTCTAGTTAAGAAGACTAGTCTCTGCTCTTCCACATCTAAATATTTGATCAGATCTTTGCAATCCTGACATAATTGATTTATACAACAAGACAAGTGTTTAGATAAACAGTGTGAATCATGATTGACTACTCAAGCTACATCAGCCTTGTCAATACTGACAGATGTTAACCCACTGCCTATGGGAACCTGGTGGTCCTGTATTAACACTATGAGGATTGCGAAATCTAGTAGGGAACGAGTTTAATTAATTTAACCTATTCGCTCAAATGTATACATGGGATTTCCAATGCATTTTTATAACCATCTTAGTACACCACAGGATTGTTTCACGCAGATTTTAAATTGAATAAATTAAAATTGAAGCTGGATTTAAAATTAAGGTAAACAATTTGTAACCTTAAAAGAAAAATCATTCATAAACAAAATGTCTTTTTCTTGAGACAATTAAGACATTTTTCATCACGATAAAACCTCAAATAAAAAAATTAAAATCTATAATCTTTCTAAATATCTTTAATGAGAATTGTTTTAACTAAACAATATAATTGATAAAAAGAACAGAAGTGTTGCATATTGACTCACTTTAAAGGGATCTAGTAACTTTGTTGACTAGTGCAAAAAGTGATGCATGGTTACAAGTACCTTTAAATATAACCTGACAAAACTTGTATAACAGTCTACTAGCAATCAGTCGCTAAGAACACAACAGATTTGCTTGGGCCTTGAAAATGAAAATTGAAACTTGCCTTTCGATTATATCTCTGGATCTTAACATACATAATTTAGAGATAATTGGTATCTCTAGGTTTCCAGAATGACCCTTTCTATCTACCAATTTTGGCAATCACTGATATGACTTCGCTCGTAATCAGTGGTGCAGCTAAGGTGGGAAATGAGGGGGGGGGGGGGAGATTTACCCTTTAGCAATCCTTGCAGCCCTGTCCTCCCAAAATACAACATTTAATGCCTGCTCTATCACCTACCTGTCTCTAAAGACCACCCTTTCTCTATGTACCCTTTCACTTTGTCCCTCATCTAGATGCTGAACAGGTGTTGATGAGTACTATTACCATAGAACTAGAACCACTAGATAGCAGTTCACAAACAAGTACAGTACATGTATGTCTTAGCATCCACCTGTCTATAGTGCTCAGTAAACCTGCCTACAAGGGGTCACAAAAAGAAATTCTCTGCAGGGAAAACAAAATCAATGTTATGGAACCTGGCTATAAAGGTCACCTGTTCACAGTGGCCACTTTTTGTGTTTCCCTTGGATGGTCGTAATACACTGGTTTCACTGTAAATGAACCTGTGTATGTAGACAACCTGTTCCTAAACACTTACAACAAATTCTGAGTCCGATTCCCCAATGAAATATTTAGCATGTTCTTTTTTGTTTTACGTTGGGACTCCGCTCCAAGTCCGAGTCATGAGACCATCAAAAGCAATCTCGAGTCCGGACTCCAGCACTACAGCACTGACTTGTATTGTAATGCCTCCTTTATAGCCAAGTTTGACTGAACACCATGTTTATTTTTGCCTATTTTGGCCCCATTGTGGCAAATCTTGCTTCCATCTTTGCTACCCCCCACACCAACCCCCTCCAACACCCCCTACCCCACCCCAGTTTGACCCTGTTTATGCCACTCCTCACGATGCAACTGCTACTGATGTGAATTAGCTCCCATTACCCACTAAGCACTGCCTGTACTTTGTGGATATGGGAAAAGCGGGAGGTACATGGGTGGGTGGATCAACATCAGGGTGTTCTTTTAAAGGGATCTAGTAACATTGTCAAAAATTACTTGGAACTCTAGTGGTGCTCACATACTGCACTGTATTCGCATTACCAATAGAAGCATGGAACAGCGTTCGGTTTTCCAAGTGTTCAGATTCATAATTATCTAGTGAACAATTATAACTGTGTGCAAAGTCAGTGCAATGAGTTAGCGAATATCACTTTGCATTTTTACTCATTACTTGGTCATTTGACATTCATTTACCACAGAAATTTCACTCAGTGGACAGAAATACACATTTTATCAACCATTTGCCATTTTTTTCACAGTATGTCAACAAAGTTACTATCCCTTTAATCTCATGTTTGTGTCGTCATGTTTGTGTCGTCATAACAAAAATTATCTGAATTAAATAGTAAATGAATATAAATGGTTGGGTGCTAGAACATGCATAAAATGTACTAAAGGTACTACCGTAATACATCTACTTCATAAAACACAAAATACTACATTTATTCGCCTTATTGGGAAATATCATTCAACATTTCCTGTAAATAAAGTATCTTTATTGCTTGAATTAGAAGGCTGGTATATGCATTCTCATTTTTACTATGTAGACATGAAAATACAAACTGTACATCATGATCAACATATACAAAAATACAAATAATTACATCCATTATCCAGTATCTATAGAATCCAGTCAAATAACTGAATGAATTGAAACGTAAATATTGAAATTTGCATTACCCATTTATCAAGCTCTCAATACTAATTTGGGGGGATTGAATTTCCTGGTCAAAATTGGAAGTGCAAATAATGGAGATTCTGTGATTGATGGTCCTGCCAAATCCCTAATTGGCAGGGATGCCTGGTTCATGGTCTTTTGGATAAAATATTCCATGGTATGGCCATAATCAGACAGCTATTTCAATGATTTGTCCAGTTTTTACCAAATATATAAGGGATTTTTTTTTCTAAGAAAATCGTATTTCATATATTATATATATCATACCCAATGGAATCAATGGAATTTAATATTTGAAGGACAGTCCTAAGCCCTATGACATACCAGTCTCCACTAGAAAAGAAAAAAAAAGAATATTTTTACACAAAAAAGAAAATACCACTGCTCTAAGGTAAGGCAAATAGCCTTATGGTTTGGAACAAGGTCAAAGGTCATGGGTGGGGGCAGGTTCAGTTATATTTTTTCTGAGTAAAATTTCCAGGGATGACAACAAAATATTTTTTCATGGGCTAACCTGGTAGCCTGCTGACCTATGTACAAAGTCAAAGGTTAAAGGTCACTATGTGTACAATAACACAAATACAAATTTTGCAGAGTCACACCAATTCAGAAAATTTATACTTATAGATGTGTGTATTTGCATTTGATCGATTTATATATTTTTTTTTAGAGTAATATTTCCAGGTAATTTATGTGGTAGTAAACCAAATGATCTGTCATACATGTAGGTTAAAGAAACAACATCAATCATAAAGGACTCTTTCCTTGCTTTGGCATGCTTCTAGGGGTGCTATCGGTATTAAACCAATGTTGGAAAACTGTATGTTGCCTTGTTGAGCAAGTAGGATAAAGACTTTATACAATATGGCTTGCCCAAAATTAGAACTGGGTAGCCCCAAAACAAAGCATAGCAGAGCTGCCAACCTAGATCAACACAAACATACACAGAATGAAATTGCCCAAAAACAGAAATTTCAGAGAAAATATTAATTTGATGAATTACATATATCACAAAAATTAACCTTATTACCAGAAAAGCACAGAAATTGCACATCGCGAGTGTGGCGATCTTCATAGCTTACTTCATACTGAAGTTTGCGCACAAAATTTGGACGATCAATTTGAAGATCGTATATATTTGAACAGGGTCAGTACTCATTGATTCTTTTGTAATGTAAATATAGAAATAGCATGTCATTATTTAAACATTAGTGCTGAGTTATTCTGTTTATTTTACTTAATGTTTAACGTTGGAGCTAAAAAATAATAAAAAATTGTACTGCCGTAATTACATGAAGAAAAAAATTCACGATTACGGCAAAATCAGAATGGTTGACAGCTCTGCAGTACTGATTTCAAGCACCGAGTACCTGTCTACATTATCAAGTAGACAAGATATTTTTACACTAAACATAATTTATTTGGGATTTTGGTTGCAATTGGCACATCATAAGCACAGGAAAAAGATCAAGTTGCAGCATTTAGTTTCACCTACTTGAACTTGAGCTTGAAATCACTCCCATTATGGCTTTCTATGTCACTGTATGATTTACATGGGTCTACAGAATCCATCTCATATAATCATATTTCAATTTGTGGTTGTTGGTTATGATTTAATGCATTTATAATTTCTTAAGTGTTTAATGAGACCAGTCATGAGGACTGTAATTTACTAAGTATATGTTCTATGTCAACTATTTATTTCTTCTCCCGTATTAATAAATAAATAGGGCTCGACATTCGCACTGGCCCAGGGCCAGTAAAAATTGATGTCGGGCCAGCAAGTTGTTAAAAATAAGTAATTTCTGTGGCCCGATGTATTAAGTGTGGAGCCCTGAAATAAAGTTCTGTCTTGTTTAGAAATATACCACGTTTTGTTTCTGTCGCTGACAACTAATACTCAAGAGATTTGTGTTCAAAAGGAACCTTCCCTTAAAGATTAGGAGTAGAATAAGCCTTGAATTCTAAAGACAATGTCCACCTTTTGCAAGCCAAAATTAGAAAGTTGCAAGATTATTGTCTAAATGTGAAAGAAAATAGCATTTAAGTGTTAATAATAATATCCAATTTTTATAGCGCTTATCACGATTGATAATCATCTCTAAGCGCTTTACAATTTTATTATTACCCCGGTCATAGGATACAATGCGAACCAGCACACATTGTGTGCACCATCTCCACTCCCTGGGGAGTATTCCTTCCAAGCGCTCAGTGGGCTCAAGAAGATCGTTCACATAAAGGCTTTCACCTCCTACCGTTCCCCATTTATACACCTGGGTAGAGAGCAGCAATAGTGGATGAATTGTCTTGCCGAAGGACAAACGCGGTGGGCAGGGTTCGAACCCGGGATCTCACGATTGGAAAGCGCGCGCTCTACCAATGTTGCCACACCACATCCACAAGATTAGGACTAAGAGAACTTTTCAATGTCCCTAACTTGATGTACATGTATCCTTGTGGTTTATGGAATATTTGCCATATTGTCTTATTGCCATAGTATGTACACAATAAAGAAGCCTTTAAAGGGATCTACAGTAGTAACTTTGTTGACATGTGCAAAAAGTGATGAGTGGTTGATACAATGTATATTGTTGTTATCCGATATGTCCACTGGGTGTTGTGTGAAAATTTCAAGTTAAATGGACGTTATATGGCCGAGTAATGAGCAAAAATGCAAAGTGATATCACTAACTCATTGCACTCACTTTGTACACGGTTCTGACGATCCAGTGGATTATTTAACATCTGAACACTTCAATCGTAAATATCTTTTTAACAAAAGGGATATTTGAAAAAACAAAACCTGTCCCATGCTTTTTTTTGTTAATACGAATACAACAAGGTATAATGGAACCGCTAGAATTCCAATTGGATGTTGAGAATTTGCACAATGTTACTTAGTCCCTTTAATACCAACTCTACATTATTCAACTCATAAACAAACATAGCCCATATATCAATTACATCTATAGACATATGATTCAAAGTATCTGATTCACATTTCAAGGAAATTACCAAATCTACTATTTTTGTGCTTGCTCTATAGATGTGAACAGTTGCAGAGAGGGTTTTCAGCATGCCCCCAACCATCACGTACTCCATAAAAACACTGAACTTGACCCCCGAATGACCTTGAGGTCAGAGGTCACAGTGGTGATGTGATGATGTCTCTTCCTATTTTCACAAAAAAAAGTCAACTGTCTACAACGTAAACACAGATTGCTCCCAGGCTGTTATCAACACGCCCAGTGGCGTAGCTATGGGGGGGCACGTGCCCCCCTCCCCCGCCCTCAATAATTTGAGGGGAAAAAAAAACAATACAAAAAATTATACGAGGGAAAATCAAAGAAAAACGAAGCAATACATAAGGAGTGCCCCTCCCCCCCCCCCCCCCCTCCTCCCCAGTGATTCAGGTGCCCCCCTCCCCCAAATCAGTCCCAACCATGCTACGCCACTGAACACGCCCCTTGCCTCTCCCCACAAGTGACAAGGGATATCTGAAACGCTTCTTAGGGCACGTTCTCCCTACTCAACTGTTATTCCCAAAAGTCTGAAAGAATGAAAAAAACTTGTTCAATCCATTTACGATAGGTCCTGAATATAACTACTGGTGTGGTCTATGGAGAATGCCTGTTATACTACAAATCAAACAGTCTGCAATGAGTTAATATTATCTTTTGCTTTACGCACAGGCATGGGGAAAATGTTGTTTTCTTTGCCTTAGGTTTCGTCCCGTTGGTGGAAATTCTTACCATTTTCTTCTTCATATTCATCCTTATCTCCCATTTCTTCTCTGTGTGCTTTAGATGACATTTGTGGAATAAATGAGCTGTTTTTTTCTTCTCTTTTTGCCTATTTGTATTTGTCACCCCACTCCAATTCTTTGGTTGCCAATCTTCTCTGTTCAGTCTAAATACAAGATATTTCCAAGCAATGCAGGAATTAATTTTTAATTTTAGGGGGCTACTTTTCCAATATGATGGATATCCAGACATTTTTCACATACTACCCTATAGATGGTAATTTTAGGGGCTACCTACTGATTTCAGGGGGCTATTTTGAAAATTAGGGGGCAAAATCGCCCTCAGCCCCCGTATATTTCCTACATTACCCTGTTTCCAAGGCATATTACGAATGAAAACTGTTCACATTATGTAGTAATCATTATGAAAAGACAAAGTTTGTCTTTTCCTGTATGAATATTGTTTAATGATTATGACATTGTGTAAGTCTATATGATCCAAGTTCTGTAAATTGCTATTATTACAAATGTCTACACCTTGTTAACCACATATACAATTACTGGCTTTGCCTCATTTTCATTTGCAATAAAAGCAGAAACCAAATCCAGAACATTTCTCACATATAAAACAAATACCGTAGAACACCATCGTCAAGCACCCCCAAGCACCAATATGCATCTTGCTTTTAAAGAGCTTCCGCTCTCTGTCCAAACGGGAAACTTTAATCAAGAATGCAAATAATGGTGAGGAATATTCATGAGGATAATAATGGAGGTGAATCTCATGGAAACGTCTTTAAAAGCAAGATGCGTATAGGTGCTTGGGGGTGCTTGACGATGGTGTTCTACGGTACAGCTACAACACAAATGAAGTAACAACTCAGCATTTACTTTCACCATTGACCTAAAAATATCCTGAACATATATATATGTTAACATGTCAACAAACATGACATCATATGAGTGGGACCACATGTTGGCTTGAGCATGTTCGTCAGCAGGGTATCACATTACAGAAATTGCTACCATTGTTTCATATTTACCCCTGAACACTGAGCATGCTGGTCTACATGTATATGTGGTTTAATAATTGCTTGGTCTACATCCATTTAATGATAATAATAATAATGGTGGTTATTTACATACCACATGCTCCATCTTTCGACGCTTGCGGCACATCAATAATTATTACCCCAATCATCAAACCCCGTGTTCACACACAAAAATTTCATCCCTTAATCATGACTAAAGAATCAGCAGCTGACTATAGAATCAGCTGCTGATTAGCTATAGGATGAAATTCGTGTGTCTGAACGCTGACTAACGAAACGACGTATCGTTAGTCATGACTAACGAAACACAGGTTTTATCGTCGTTTCGTACGAGAGCTGACTATAGAATCACGCTCATTTCGTGTGTGAACAATGATTGCTTGCTTAATCATGATTAGCTATACGACTCGTAACTAACTGGGCGTGGCTTAACGTGAACGTTCGCGCGCACAGGGCCCTAGGGAGACCTGATGTTCGATGCACCTGGAAGCCACCTGGAAGCCAGCTGTTGTGGAATATTGGCTTGATGTGTGTGAACGTAAGAGGTAGTTTGGTTTATTCATGACTAACGATACGTCGTATCGTTAGTCATGATTCTTTAGTCATGATTAAGGGATGAAAAAGTTTGTGAGTGAACACGTTTGGATACAATCAATCCAGCACACAATGTGCACATTTACCACTCCCAGGTGAACATTCCAGCCAGGCACCTAGTAGTCTACATGCATATAATTTGGTTTACTACATTAATACATGATGCCTTAAACATCAGTTTCCCAACTCCAAACTTGACTCCAATCCTGCTATACCTACAGGTAATCCTAACCCTAAGGCCTTATCCAATGCTAGAAATTAACTTTTTTGCCTTATGGCCCATTTGGGCAAGTAACAACAAGATTTGTCAAATTGTAGTGGCCCAAAACTTGAATATGTTGGCCCCAAAACAAAGAAAAACATGTATAATAAATTATTTTGTATTTGGTTGCCTATTCGGGCCAGCTGAATTAAGCATCAATGAAATTTGGTATCCCAAAGCTTATTTATAGCGGCCCTTGGCCAGCGGGCCTGTGCAAATTTCGAGCACTGCCTAATCCCATCCTCTCATCCTTATCCTAATCACTTATCCTAATGCTGCAACATCTAAATTCTGATTATTGCTTGTAGGCAAAATATGAGTAGACCAAATGAGTGAAGACCAAGCGACCATTTTCTACATATGTGTACAGATGTAAGCCACATGTTGAATTAACCTTTTCATTATTATTCGCACAAACATACATGTATTATGTAGATGTACATGTCCTTCTCATTTGTATAAGAACAATGTTAGTATTGAATACATTTCATGTTGCAAGCAAGAAGGAAGATAACTATTGCAAGCCAAATGCTGAATTAACAACCTCAACGTTATTGGCATATATTGTAAAAAACATTTAAGTAGAACACTATATGAAACTGTAGTGCATATATACTTCGTAATTGAAAGCACTTATTGGCAACAAACATATTATATGCAAGCCACATGATGAATTAGCCCTCAATTTAATTTATGGGCAATTAAATTATATGTATTATACATACATTATTTTTTATTGAATATATATGTATTAAACCCCTTTGGTTCTGCTTAAAATACGAGTTTGTATACATTATGGTCATATTTTATGTGGGAATCCATATAAGCATTGGAACTGCAAGTATATATGCAAACTCATTGCCATATTCAAATGGGCTATCCATAATACCAGCACATTTGACTTCACTTTATAGCCCGGTCACATATCAACGGATTGCGCAAAGGGATGTCAAACGGAGAGCTAAATTTCCCATCCGTTCTATACATTTCTTGTTCGTTCCTTGTCCGGTGATGTACGTTGTTCTATGTTTTGTACATGAAGCAATGGAGACGACTTTCATCATCGGATAATTTAATTTCGCAAATTGTCTATTCGTTGGGCATACGTTTCCGATATCCGTTGATATCTGACCGGGCCATTAATAAATGGTGTTAATTAGCTGTGTTGTTTAAAAACCATTAGTTAATTGTTGAATGTCAAATATTATATATATGTCAATATTACATGAGCAATATTCAGTATACATGAGATAAGGAATTTAACTAATTTAATTACTATGAAAAAAAATGATATTAGAATTACTAATCTAAAGTAAAATCATCTTCAGCCCCCTGGAGCAGTGCGCATGACTCAATCGGTAAAAGAAGAACCTATTTCGCAGTTGACAATTACATTTCGGTAAAACTTGCACAGAGCCCCAGATGAGTTGATACTTATACTAGGCAGTTTGGATTTGTTAATCGGATGCGCGGTGCATCTAGCAAATGCCTTCTTGCACATAGCGCCTAATGCACACTAGCTCAGTGATAAGTAGTGAACACGAACTAGCTATCCAGTTCAAAATGGGGAACCGCGGTGTAGCATCCGCTGCATGAAGAGTTACTTTGAATCCCCTTTCCCCCGCCCATGCAGTCCCTGAATTCAGATAATATCCTTAGAGCCTGGTGTGCAATTGTGCCGTGTACCTTGTATTTAATAGTTGTATGGAAATTCCAACCTAGTTCCTCAGGAAACAGGTTACAGTAAATAGCAAATTATCAAAAATGTTCTGTTGTTATAGAGCTTATTGTCACTTTATTGCAGAGCACTAAATACATTATAAATACATACATGTGCAGTATGTACCTAGAGCCACCCTACCGAGTCCCTGAATGCAGACATCCAGAGAATGGTGTCGACACGCGACACGCGACCTGGAAGCGTCTGTTTCACGTCTGCTTTACGCAACGGGGGCGCAGGTGCGGGCGGGCGAGTAATTGGATCCCCCGGATTGTCTCTCCCCCCACTGAGAGAGGTGGCCAGCAAACCGTAATCAGCAATTATTCAGCTGATAACGTGCTCCTCCCTTGTCAACAAATCCACCGGAGAAGATGTCTTAGCTCAGCGTGCTATCCATCTGTAGCTCTTTTGCTTATATTAAGGGCGGTGAAGGATGTCGTAGTAACTCAGCGTGCTTCTATCTACAGAGTGAGTCAGAAAAAATGTCCCATCTTTTATTAAAAAGTTGTCTTGTTTGAAGTATGAACATTTAATCATGGGTTTTATGATATGTCTTGGTAGAGTTATCCTCCCAGCATATTTTGGTACCCTTTTTATTTGAATCTCTGCACGCATGACTGAACATCAGACAATCTTTACAAGACTGCACAATCACACTTGCGCCAAGCATCCAAGTGGCTGGGTGAGGAATAAAACAAATTGTGAAAGAATTTAAAACTTTTACTGCCGGGACACGGAACATTGGGATAACGGTGGCATAACCCTTGCAAAACTTATGTTGCACTATGAGTTCTTGCATACTCGGTGACCAAAAATTATCTCTGATGCGGGGTGAACTGAGGACGAACCATAATTCCAGTACTTGTCCTACTAAAAAAGGGCTCAACATAATTACCTGCTGCCAAATCAGGCAAGCCCTTTGGTGCAAGTACAACAGGATCACAGATATCCATTGTAAATTGCCAATGTTGTAAACCAACAAAATACATAAATGAGATACATTTTTTATTGTTATTGTACCGACGTATTGAGATAGAAAATTGGATTTATGTGCACTTGATGATGATGGTGGTGGTGGTGGTGAATGTGTTAGGGGAAAGATTGTCAGGGAATTGCCACTTAAACATTCAGCGATCTTGTTAAAAATCAATGCTTAATCAGAAAAAGGGAAATGTTAACACTGCATTATGAAAACATTTTACTGTGCGTGTGTGTGGGTGTGTGTTTGTTTGTGTGTTTCTGTCTGTCTGACTGTCTTTGTTCAAAACACTGTTTATTCCTCATCCATCCACTTGGCGCAAGTGAGTTTTTGCAGTCTTGTAAAGATTGTATTGTGTTCAGTCATGCGTGCAGAGATTCAAATGAGAAGGGTACCAAAATATGCGTGGAAGATAACCCTACCAAGATATATCATAAAACCCATGATTAAATGTTCATACTTTAAACAAGACAACTTTTAAAAGATTGGACATTTTTTCTGACTCACTCTGTATAGTTATTTTTTGCGTAGAAGTGAGTAATAGAAGCTGTAAAGTTTCAATTTGTGATCTAGATCTGTTAGTGTTATGCTAAAGGGCAAGTCCAAGCTATTTTGTAGCTGTAACACGCGGGACATCAGAGCGAAAAAGAGAGCTTACTCTTATAAGAAATATTGAAACACCAATTTGTTTTACATTTTAGATGCTTTAGAGCAAATTATATCAAACGCCAAAAAAAAAAAATGAAATCCCCCATGCATTAATAATTTATGCGACTTTTTGCTAGCGTAACACGCGGGACCAGAGAACGTTTGTATTTTTAAACTTTGACTTTGAATGTGAATTCCTCTGAATTTATATACAATATCGAAACATGCTTGGTATGGTCTTAATGTGCATCTTGTGCTCTACCAGAATATGAACTTTCATCACACAGGGTCAATTTGAAAAAAGATTGTATTGTAACGCGCGGGACATGTAACACGCGGGACATTTTTCTACCATGCGTTTTACATAGGCCCACCCCCCAATTTGCTCTTATTATAGATATATCAAGAATTTGTGCTTGGAAAATGCTCATCTTATGCATAAATGTTCTTTATGACATTTCCTAACAACATTTAAAGACAAAAGTTGCAAAAGCGAATATTTTCTTTATGTATTTCTTTGTTTTGGGAAATTCTTATGTATTTCTTTGTTTTTCAAGTTCCATTTTTACATCTTTTTAAAAAAGAAATCAATTATTCACCACTGTCAAACAATTTTTATCCTAAAATCAATTATTTACAGTGATTAAAATGAGAAATTATTGAGTTTTTATCAATCCTATGAAAAAACACTTTTTCCATAGGAATTGTACATAAATCACAAAATTATGCAATTTCCAGATTGACTTCCACTTCGAAAAAGTCATGTGCCTTTGTAAGGGTACAAATGTTTGTCATGAATTTGGTCTCAAAAGTTGCGCAAGACTTCACAGAAAAAACTTGTTAAGTGGCAGGCAAATATCCTTGCGTGTTACGGAATGATCGTAAATAAGCCAATAGGCCAAAACAGGATTTTCAAAAACCTATTGCTTTACTGTATAGATTGTCCCGCGTGTTACAAAATGTCCCGCGCGTTACAAAATCTAATTATTGATTTATGTAAATTAGGTAAATGTGATAACTTATTGTTGATATGTTATGAATGTCCCCCAAGGTAAATTAGAACTTTGTAGAGTTTCAGAAAAATAAACCTTTTGATTAACGAGTAATCGAAACAATAAGATGTAAAAATGTAACGCGCGGGACATGCTAATTTTGGAACGCATCTAATATGCTTATTGAATGAGATAACAAGCTGAAAATTATAATCCAACTTCCTTCTGGTAATGACATCAGGTCAAGCCAATAATAAGTAAAGAATCATTACAAGCATTTTAAATATGATTTAATTTGTCTTTAATTCAGATGTCCCGCGTGTTACGATGATTTAAATATTATGCAAATATATTTGATTATTACTACTTATTGGAGACAAGTTTTTTTTTTTTTTTTCAAATTATTAAAATTCAATATTTTAGCTTTAAAATGACATCAAGTTTCACTCAATTGGGTGAATATGAAAATTCACCCCCTTGGGAACAAATACCTTGGACTTGCGTCACTTGCCCTAAAAAGAAAGCAAAGGAAACTGTCACACCCTGCATGGTTCTTTGCTAGAAAAGTGAGTGAGAAAAACCATCGTTAGCTCTTTTGCTTTAGAAGACTGGTAATAGAGGCTGTAAAATCTCAGTGTGTGATCAATGTATTTAGATATCGTCTACCTTTAAAAGAAAGCAAGCAGATGAAACTACACAGTATGGTTTCCTGTTTGAAGAGTGAGTTAGAAACATTTTCAGCTCAGTGTGCTACCTATGTGTGGCTCATTTGCTTAGAAGTGCGGTAAAAGATGCTGTTGTAACTACCTATTTGAAGCTCTTAATTAACGAGTGAGGAAAAAAAAAAAAGCTGTAAAGTCTCAGCGTGTGATAAATGTATCAAGGGATCTTTCACTTCTGAAAGCAAGCAATCAAAGCTATCATACCCTGCATGGTTTTTTGCTCGAAATATGAGTACAAAATATCATCAGTATTTATTTTGCCTGGAAGAGCGCTGTCGGACACAGGATGAAACAGAGTGCCATCTCACTAGGGAGGAATGGCAGAAGATGTCCCAGTTCTAGTTTCTTTCATCTAGTTCACTTGCAAAGGGGTAGGGCAGGGCGGGCTGATTATTGTGTGTAATTTTCATTATAATTATCATCATCATCATTATGATCATCATCGTCGTCGTCGTCGTCGTCGTCGTCGTCGTCGTCGTCGTCGTCGTCGTCGTCGTCATCATCATCATCATTTTCATCATTATCATTGTTGTAGATATGTAATATGACGTTAAATGAAAAAAGCATATTTTCCTTTACTGATTTACTTTAGAATTTAAATGTCCTTGCAAAATTTACATTTCAAACACATTATTACAAAAATAGTTGATAAGAAAGGTAAAAAAAGGGAAATTGAAAAATGGAGTTAAAACATAAATAAAGTAATTAAGTAATGCAGACAAGGGAGAAAGGTTAATAGACAGTTTTGTGATGGTGAACATAACTGATCACTGCATTGTCATTCATGCTGTTACCATCGGCATGTTTCTTTAAACTTTGTTTCTTCAATTTTTTTTTAAATTTTTTTTTCAGCTGGACCTGTGGCAAAAGAAACCAGACATTCGGGTTTCAGTATCATCTTTGAATTTTGAGAAATGCGATCATGCAGTGCCCTAAAAAGGAGCGCTGTGCTACAACCTCTAAAACATCCATGGCAGATAATGGGACTCTGGCGCATGCTGAGATTACACTGTGCTAATGTCACCTGCCAGACAAATAGATATTTAGTCAAAATCAAAGCCATGAGGCGCAGCCCAGGGGCAAGTGCCAACCCCCCCCCCCCCTCCCCCTCCCCCACCCACACATATACCACATTTTAAGCACCCCAAAATGCCCCCAAATATGAAATTAATATTGTGACCATTCTGGTACTTGCAGACACTGCCATCAATTAAAACAAAGATCAGCCTCTCTGATGCACCATTAATCACTGAAAAGCCCCCTCCCCACTATTAAAAACAAACCCGGTTGCGCCCCTGGAATCAGTGCCCCCTCTGAGACAAAAAGGTTGGATGATACTGAGCTGATTGGAAGCAGGAGATAATTCCTGCCGGGAATCAGCATCTATGTATGTTACTTTGGAGAACACCCAGTGAGAAATATGTCACATTAAAGTTGGTTCAGATTCTTAAATCAGATGCAACGTGCCATCTTGCGAATAAATAAAGAGTATTTGATTTGGTATGTACACAAACTCCCATTAGGCCCTGCCAGAGTAAAAACCTTATATTTCTGGACCTGTCCCGGATGGGTTAAATGCCAAGTGTGCAATAAAGTCTTGCTGTTCTCAACCGATTCAGGACTGACTGATTTTGCTTTAACATGCATTCTCCATAGACCCTTGCAGGAGTATATTCGGGGGGGGGGGGGGGGGGCAGTCCTTCAGTCCTTCAGGGGTTAAAACCTGCGCAGGGTTGGGGCAGTGGGATAGGTACAGTACATCACACCTAATGTGGGTTGAAGTAGTCCCCATTGCCATCATCTTCATAATCATGTGTAAACACTGCTTTCTTAGAATTAACTCCTTTCTATTTCACTGGCCCTTGTGACCTTTTATGCAGGAACCCCTCTAGGCTATTTAGAAATAGTACTCAGCAATTTTTTTTAATCACATAGTACATGTACATACTGTGTGAGTGCTTCATATTTATAATAGGGACTGAGATAGGAGCTGTTTGATTAAAATTTGCTCCCTGTACTGCTATAAGGCCGGAGGGGGAAAGGGGTGGTCACGATATACAAGCTATATTATAAAAAAAGGTGCTTCAATTTCCAGAAATCCACAAGGGTTACATTTTTTCACACATTGTGGGGAAGGGGGGGGGGGGGGGAAAATACATCAAAGAAATGGAAAGGGGTGGTGGAGGGGGAGGTTACAAGGCTATACGATCAGAAATCAACCAGAATATTTTTGTTTCACACCTGAGCTGTGTGGGTGAACACTGGGTGTGTTCATATTCAAAACAAAGACAGGGATACAAGGAGCTGTTTGATTAAGCTCTGTACCCTCGAGTATCGGAGCCCGGGGGGGGGGGGGGGGGGGGGGGGGTAGATAGATGACATTCATCCAATAGATTGAGAGGGGGATAGGGATGGGATGAGAGGGTGGGGGAGAGAAGAGTGGTGACAATAAATACTAGGCTATGTTGAGATCCACAAGGACGTTTATTACACATGTGTTCATAATCACAATCTATTATATTAATACGGTAAGCTTCAACCCCCCAAAATGGTTCCCACTCGAGATATCCTCACCCCGAGGATTCGGCGACTTCCCGACCGTCGCGATCGAAGGATATACGTTTTGCGGAGGACAATAAGGCATTCCCGAGTCGCTCCCGCCCCGTGGTCGTCGTCCAGATCGAAGAAAAGGGAAAGTCAGCAATATCAATTGCCCGTTTAAGACGCCGAGCATTGACTAACGATTTATCGCCGTAAAAGTATTTGTAAGAATATAAATTGGAGTAGATAAAACAAATAATATATCGAGAAACCATTTTAGATATAACACGTTGCGAAACTACCCAGGTTTTGATAAATATCAATATTTATATTACGTGGATGGTATGGTAATGATCGCTATTGCCGATTGGCATCGTGTTTGTAAGTGCATCGACGACAAAATGCGACAACTTCAATTTAGCTGCGGTTATACAACGCGCAATGGCTGTACAGCCGTGTATACACGTCGCGCAGTCATCTAATTACCCCACCGAACCGTAGTTTATTTGCATAGCTCACTGACCTGCTGACCATCGTCTCTGGTCACTATCTCATTCGCCCTACCGTACACGATACTATAATTGCGCCAGCTTGTGGTAAGATGTATTAAGTCAGCCACGAAGCTACCATGCAGTACCAGAAGAGACGCCTAGGGGGTGGGGGTGAGGGTAGAATGGACGGGGGAGGTAATATCTTCAAGAATATGAACAAAGGTATACGCGGGAGAACTTAGTTTATGATATGAAACGTGTAGGGGACACGACAGGTTATTTGTCATACAGGCAATTGGAGCCGCGGGGGGGGGGGGGGGGGGGGGGGGCGGGGAAGCTACTTTATTAGCATGAACACGAACATATATTATTGTATCTATTTTGCGGAACAAATTATGGATCATAATGAAATATGGGGGGATAACTGAATAACTTTGCGTGGATACTAAACCATCATGATTTTGTTATACATTGGTCGGATGTATCGTTGGACGGGGCCCCGACGGGTTGTGGGGTGGGATTGAATCGCCCGAGTCTATTTTGTCTTACTATTTAAATGATGACTGTGGGATATTTAGTAAAGTTTTAAAGTGTTGTTATGTCATCATCGTCTTTCTCTTTCAAAAACCCGCGGATTTCCGCGGGTACAGCTAGTAGAGATGAATACATCTACAAGAAGCTGTTTCATTCAACTCTGCTCACTGGACTATCAGAGCCCAGAGGGGGAAGGAGATCAAATGCATGGAAGAGAAAGGGTGGGGGAGGAGGCTGGATGAGGAAGTGAGAGGAGGGGAGAGGGGGGGAGGAGGTGGAGGGGAGAGAGGAGGAGGAGGAGGGGGGAGGAGGGGAGAGGCGGAGGAGGGGGGAGGAGGGGGAGAGGCGGAGGAGGAGGGGGAGGAGGTGGAGGGGGGAGGGTAGGGGAGAGGAGGGGAAGAGGAACCTTTGATGGCCAAACAACCCACTGATAAATACAAATTATGGGGAAAACACACAATTAAAGAAAATATGTGTGGGGGGGGGGGGGGGGGGGGGGGAGACTGGACCCACTTTCCCCTTTCATATCAATGGCACTGGATTTGGCTCAGGTGAAAACCTAGCTTCCACCTTTTTGCTCATCCCCCCACGGCTGCTACCATGGTAACTGTCTCTGCATCTGTCTTTATATAATTACATAATATATTGGGAACAGTCAACTTGCAACTTGAGTTGAGAACATGAGGGAAGCTGTACATGGGGCAAGGTATTGAAGGAGAGCTTCGTAGGAGTTTAGAGCTGGTTCGGTCCTGTAAATCAGACGTGCTGGGCCATCTTGCGAACACCTTGCACATGGTGCGAAACACTGAGCCAGTGTGTACTCCGCACAGTGCATAAAGCATTCGGCACTACGCGTCTGATTTACAAAATAATCTGAACCACATTTAACTTCAGCGAGAAAAATACATGAGGGCGGCGGGCGAATTCGCCCCCGAAATGCCCAAATTCGCCCCGAAAAAAAAAAAAAAATCGCCCCCGAAATTGTTTTAATTTTTTTTTTCGGGATTTTTTGTGGGATTTCCTGTTTGTGATCAAATGCTTATAAAATGATCACTTACAGCATTATAGCTTATTAGTAGCCCCTGAAATTCGAAAAAGAGCACGGATATTTGTAGCCCCTGAAATTCGAAAAAGAGCCCGGATATTTGTAGCCCCCGAAAGTTGGAAAAGTAGCCCCCGAAAATGGAGCCCCCGAAATAAAAAATATTAATTTTTTCGCTGTTTAACTTGGTGCTTTGTAGCACACTGCTGCTGTATTATCGGTACTACACTGTTGTACATGTAGAGCTACTACAGTACAAACACCTTTATTATGGTTTCAATATCACCAGTACAGAACAGAAGTGAAAGTCGGTCTTTAAAATAACTTTCTTGAACAGAAAGGAATGTGACATCACATAAAAACTGGGACCTTCGGGGTCAATGACACGCACTGAAACTCTAAACACAATCACAAACTCACAATCCACTTTCACCAGAGATCTGTTTCTCCTAGTACCGGATCCTATTGTTTATGGAGTCTGGGGACTATTATACTTCAGACACAACAACATTTGAAACAAAAGCACTTAATAGTTTCCTCTACTTTTGAAACAACATATCCCAAGAATCTTTGTTATGGATATCAATTGTCGTCGTTCAAAGTTTTCACTCTCTCGGTAACGAACATATTTATGAAAAAATAATTAATATTTCATGAAATGCAGTATTTATGTGCGACAACTTCATAATAATATTATAATATACTTGATTTTAGCGCCTAATATGATTTCAAATTTCCCTTTCGATTGAAGTGTTCATGTTTATTGTTGTTATCTGATATGTCCACTGGGTGTTGTGTGAACATTTCAAGTTAAATGGACGTTATATGGCCGAGTAATGAGCAAAAATGCAAAGTGATATTCAAAACTCATTGCACTCGCTTTGTACACGGTTTTGGTGGTCCAGTGGATAATTTAACATCTGAACATTGTATCAACCATTGTATCAACCACTCATCACTTTTTGCACATTTCAACAAAGTTACTGTACAGTAGATCCCTTTAAATTCTAAATAATTTATATTTAATGAAATGCAGATTGATACACATGTGATATCACCATAACAATATATCATAATACTCATCACTATCCAAGTTCACCCAGGCAGTCTATAGTCACCACTGTTACGGTCTTCTACCATCAATAATTTATGAAAATTATTAATATTTCATGAAATGCATTTATTACAATACATGTAATATATATCACCTTAGCAATGTATCATAACAATACCCATTGGTTTCAGTTCACTCCCAGTCAGTCTATTCACTGCTTTTACTCTGTTCTCTCATAAAAGATTTATGCACAATTATTAATATTTCATGAAATACAGTATCATAAATGTAAGATATAATCACCATAACAATATATCATAACAATATAGTCATTATTGTCCACACCCAATATGCCTATTTTCACTGATTTTACTCTGTTCTCCCTTTTATGCAAATAATTAATGCAAATAATTAATATTTCATGAAATGTAGTTATTAAACCTGTGTGATATCATCATAACAATATCACATCATAACAATATGCATCATTGTTCACACCCAGGTAGGCTATTCACTGCTTTCATATTTCATGAAATGCAACAATATTCATTATTGTCCACACCCAAGATGCCTATATTCACTGATTTTACTCTGTTCTCCGATCAAAGATTTATGCAAATAATTAATATTTCATGAAATGCATTATCACACATGTATGTATGTAAGATATAATCACCATAACAATATACATCATAACAATCATCACTACTGTTCACATCCAAAATGCCTACAGTATATTCACAGATTTTACTCAGATGTTCTCCCATCAAAGTTTTATGCAAATAATTAATATTTCATGAAATGCATTATCACACATGTATGTATGTAAGATATAATCACCATAACAATATACATCATAACAATCATCACTACTGTTCACACCCAATATGCCTATAATATATAGTCACTAATTCTGCTCTATTCTCCCACTGATAAATTATGCAACACGGATCGCCTTTCATGAAAGGGAAAACATCGTGTACGCAATGACATCATCGTGTAATAATGAACAAGGGAGCTTCTCTCTTCGCGATCGTCATGGCAACAAGCGTAAATAATACCGATACCATTAGCATAGCTATTTTGTCCATTCCCACCTCCATCTGTCTCTATCTGTGTTAAATATTTCACACAGGATCACAGCTTTGAGTTTGAATAAAAGGTTTCAGGCTAGATGCACTTGTGCTTACTTTTGGTTCTCTTTAAACAACAATTTTAACTTTCATATAAATATAAACTAAACATTTTCAGTTCGTATTGTAATGATTTGTTTTGCATGTATCTTATGATGTACATATTATATTGATTTGTTGTTAATAATACACTTCAAACTTTTTTAAAAAAAGGCAAAATACAAAATACTCTGACTGTATGGTTAAAAATAGAAACTGGGGTCAATCACACCCAAAAGACTACATGTAGATCCAGAAAGGTAAACAGAGTGGATATTGTGTTATCTCAAATTACAAGGCTGAGAATTCCGTATCCTAGGCAACCCTTCTTGGACTGGATATCACTGTTTGGACATACAACCCCTGGGCTCAGGTGTATAGGCGGAGGGCCATAGTCGAAAAAGTGGCTTCCTTAAGGACTTAGGTTGCCAGATCTCCACAACAAGTTTAAACCAATTTTATTTGCAAGTATTTTTAATAAGACAAATTAATTCAGAGGTCTACCTCAAACAATTTGTTGCGAACACCTCCAAATCCAAGATGGCGTCCAAAGAAGTAGCCGTTTTGACTTAATATAGATAACTGGCGAGATTTCCCAAAACGACACCAACAATTAGCATGATTTTGCAACCATATTAAAGACAATAACATTTCCTATAATCTGATACCAAATTTCATGGGTTTCAGGATATGTAACACGGTCATTTTTAGTCCCAAACTCAAATTTTTGGCATTTTTCCCCCAAAATATGAAATTATTGATTTACATAATTCGGCATAAATCAATAATTGCATAAGGCGTTGAATTAGTACTTTTAAGAAAACTGCCCGGTTATATCAACAATACTCTGTGAAAATTTCAAGTGTGTACCGTATCTGAACAAAAAGTTATGATAACTGGAAGTCAGCATTTGATATCGACAAATACAGCAATTTTTTACGATTTCGAATGCTATACAGGGTGCCCCAATAAATGTAATTCTTGTTTACGGACTTTATTCAAGAAATGCTCCTAAATAATGACATGTTGTTTATACCCGTTTTCAACAAAACCTTCCGTTTCCTTCTTGTATGTCATGAATATGCCGCCATCGGTTTGCAATACACGAAAATAGTGTATTGGTAATTTCACTGCAATAATAAATCCATTATGCAAAGTGTACTATTTTCGTGCAATATTCGAATGAGAGGCGCGCGTCCTTCACAGTTGGACCGACCATATCTGGATAATTATGTTTTTAAAATGATTACTATTCGGAACACCACAGTTAGCTAGACTTTTTCAGGGTTCGAAGAAAACTTTGAATAGGCTATTATGTTTATTGTACAATAACGTTTTGTACCACCTTGTACATTTGTAACCATAGTAACAACAACAATAGAAATACAATAAATCATATATCTGGCTACTATAAGCCGCATTATGCACACTCATTTTCGCGTGAACATGAAGGAAAACAAATAACATGTAAAATGACACCGTTAACCTGCTAATTTTAAGTTTTTTAAAGAAATATTTGGTGATTTGGTATATTTCTGTCCATAATCGGCTGTTGTTACCATGGTTACACGAGTACAGTGTAGTGCACAAAAAATAAACATTCGGCTTGCTGAGGCTTTTCGGTGGTGTACATATTGGTTTAGCAATTGAGTTTGTATCGTTTTGATACTAAGTCAGCCAATTTGTATAGACCTTTATGGTCTCCAGATACATGTAATAAGATATGAAGGGCATGAAGGGTGCGTGCCTTGCGATCACGATGGTGTTCGAATCTATATACGCTCTGCACATATTATGTCCCGCATATTATGTACTTCAGTAAAACACTTACTCAAGATAATGAACATGATCTTGACAATGTTTAAACACATCATGGGCACCCAGTATGATTCGAATTCGCAATATGCACAGCAGGCGCGTCAGTATGCAGCTGACTGGAATGCTCCTTGTGGAGTGGAATTAAGATCATTATTAGCGCTT
Source organism: Echinarachnius parma (assembly GCA_037951105.1). Taxonomy (NCBI): domain Eukaryota; kingdom Metazoa; phylum Echinodermata; class Echinoidea; order Clypeasteroida; family Echinarachniidae; genus Echinarachnius; species Echinarachnius parma. Next base: position 136,962 of record JBAMJV010003749.1, read on the forward strand.
GATTTATGATAAAAATGATAAATGCAGTTACATAAATACAAGACAGACACGACATCTACGCGGATTGCAAAATGATGGTGGAATATTCATCATATTACAGGAAATGGTGGTTTTGTTGATATTTCGTAACTGGAATTGAAGGTGTCCCGAGATTGACGCAATCATTTGGTACACAAATCCTATAATCAAGATTACACATTTTTGGGACACCCTGTACAGCATGAGAAATCATGCAAAACTACCCGTTTTGTCAATATCAAATGCTGACTTCCAAGTACTATAACTTTTTGTTCAGATACGGTACACACTTGAATTTTTCACAGAGTATTGTTGATATAATTGGACAGTTTTTTGAAAAGTATTAATCCAACTGCTAATACAATTATTGATTTATGCGTAATTATGTAAATCAATAATTTCATATTGTTGGGAAAAAATGCCTAAAATTTGAGTTTTGGGCTAAAAATGACCGTGTTAACTATCTTGAACCCCATAGTGTTTGGTATCAGATTATAGGAAATTATATTGTCTTTAATATGGTTGCAAAATAATGCTGATTTGAGGTGTCGTTAGGGAAATCTCGCCAATTATATATAGCAAGACAAAACAATTGCTTTGTTGGACGCCATCTTGGATTTGGAGGTGTTCGCAACAAATTTTTTGAGGTAGACCTCTGAATTATGTTGTCTCGTTAAAAATACTTGCAATTAAAATCGGTCTAAACTTGTTGTGGAGATCTGGCAACCTAAAGTCACTTTTTTCGACTTTGGCCCTCCGCCTAGTAAGACTTACCAAGTCATTCCTTTTCCCCCGACAGAGCGATCACTATGCAATTACACTTCAAGCAAGATGTGTAGTACATTTAAGTGCAAACTCACAGGGGTAGGGCCCGGTACATACATCAAGCCTTCACACTAAAGTTGTTTTCTACTTGCCCATTCGGGCAAGTGAAATCATTAATTTTCACTGAATGTTACTGGCCCGAACAGAAAATTTACTTGCCCGTAAAAAACAATGTGAATTTAACAAAATAGAAAAATAATTGTCCTAGGTAGCCCGACCTGCTGGACAAATATCACTATTTTGTGTAGATGAGATTTAAATACATGTATGGAAGGAATGACATTTTTCTCAACCATTTATTCAATTTTACTTGCCCGACATCAATTTTTACTTGCACCGGGCAACAAGGCAATTCCCTGGGGGAGGAGGAAATTGGTACAATAAATACAATTTATGTTAAATGCATTTCTTTATAAATTGTCGGTGCATTTGGGGAGAGGGTAGGGGTGGGGATGGAGGGGGTCGGGGCTGGAGATGCCTGTCACTGTGGGGGGGGGGGGGGGCACTGGCCTAGATCTGCCGAAATGTCATTTGTTCAGGGGTGAGATTAATGAATAGATCATCCACTCCATCCCAACCACAAACAAAAGAAACTGCTTACAGATCTTTGCCAGTGGGCTAGTGATCAGGGGGAACAGAGGGGAGAACAGAGAATGAATCGAGGGGGCAGTAGTTGTAACCCCCTTGCAACCCCCCCCCCCCCCCCCCCCCGCCTACTCCTCAAGTCCTAACTACACCCCTGCTCCCAGCCATTCAACCCCCCAAGCAGAGAGCAAACAGTGGAACTAGCAAGGTGACTTGTGATCAGTCACAGTGCTACATGCTTGCTGGCATGAGGGGGAACAGAAAATAATCAAGGGGGGGGGAGGGGAAGGGGCAATATTTGAATCCTTGTGACCCCTTTCCTACTCACTACCTATACTCCCCAGCTCCCAGCCATTCAACTCTCCAACCCGAGGCTGTGAGTGTGAGAACAAACATTGGTGGACCTAGATCTAGTGTGACCTGCGATCAGTCACGTTGCCCCATGCTCGCTGGCAGGTCTCACAACCAATATTTGCTCACTTCTTAGCATCAGAGCAAAATATGGGGGCGATGGGGGGATGGGGCACTCATACAGACATCACCATACTGATGTGTGTAGCAGGCTGTGCGTGCATTGACGATGCATGGGTGGCAAGTATCACAGACTTGCCAAAACATGCATTGTCAATGTACCTTGTGCTACAAGAATATTGTGTGTATACATGACGTGTAAATGGTCTACACCCATTTGTCTACTTCCGTTCAGTAACATACTAGCAAAATCCATAATATTTAGAGACTTAGGATTAGGATCAAGGAATCAAATTAGGGTTATGAGATGAGATCAGGACTAGGATTAGGTCTAGGGATAGGGGGCACGTTTGGAGTTAGGGAAATGAAAGTTATGTAGCAGACCAATTGAGACATAGAATAAATAGGTGTCGACCAAGGAAAATTTGTATAAACCAAAAAGGGAAATCGGAAAAAGTTGTGGGTTGTGGGAAAAGGAATCTGAGAGAAAAAAGGAGAAAAGAAATGTAAAGATAGAAACAAAAGAAAAGACGTGAGAAATAGAAAGAAAATGTACCTGTTGCCTGTTGGATAACATATCATGTCAAAATGTCATCCCCCCCTAAAAAAAAAACAATAACAAAGTTAGAAAAAAAGGGAGAAATTACAAAAGTTAGAGGAAAGATTATCCCCTAAAATACGACTACTTCACACCCTGTCTTGATATTGATAGAAACACATTTTCAACAAAGAGCTAGGGTTTTTAAATCGTTGAGGACTATTTGATGTGGTAGAAATATGCATTCTCCATAGTATAGAGCCCACCCAGCCCAAGGATTAGGGGGCCAGTCCTGAATGGTAACGGTATACTGGTGTCTTACATGTAGATGCTTACCGTCGAGTTACCATTGAGTTTCAAGTGGTGAACGGACATTCTCTTTCATTGGACCATATTTATGGAACGCTCTGCCTAACTGGGTCAAGAACTCTCCCTCAATAATTGACTCATTCAAAGATAATCTAAAAAATCATCTCTTCAAACAACATTATCAGTCATAGCTCAACCACTCTCTATTTCTATACTCCGTATACTCTAATTTCCTTTTCTAAAGTGCTTGGAGGCTTGTTTGCATTAAGCGCTATAGAAATTTGTCATTATTATTAGTAGTAATTTTCACATTTATGAAGAAGTATACTAAAGAGTTACGATTGATTGTAAAGTTGCAATTTTAATTGAACCTACCAGATTTGCTCATGAATTTAGTCACATGTACTGACTTGCAAATAATTGCAACTTTACAATTGATTGCCACTCTTTCTGGAACGGGGCCCAAGAGTATTTCAGTTACTGTATGGTTTTAGAGTAAAAAAATAATGTGAAAAGTAACTAAAAATGAAATGTACAACATGTATGTACACATGAATACATAAATGAAATAATGTATGTATGATTCATTTCCTATATCAATTGATGAATGTAATCGTTAAATGACATACTAATTACGAATAACTAATATGGCAAATTATTTTCTTCCCAATTTTCAACAATTTCAGTTCTACTTCGTCTTCTAAGACGCTACATGTATGCAGAAGGGAATTTATACAAATGGACACTTTTAAGGCCCGGTCACATATCACCGGATAGCGTAAACAGATGCCCGACAAATAAGACAATTTTCGAAATCAAATTATCCGGTGGTGAAAGTCCTCTCCATTGCTTCATGCATAAAACATTCTGCTGGATAGAACGACGTTACATTGCCGGACAAGAAATGGACAAGAAACGCATATGAACGGAGACGAACGGATTGAAAATTGTACTCTCCATCAGGTATCCGCTATCCGGTGATATGTGACCGGGCATTTAATTAGTCATATTCCCTGGCCAAGTGTACAGACATACGCACATTCTTTTAAAAAGTCAAGATTAGAATACAAATTATGATTAAGACAATATTTTGGCAAACACATCAAATGCCGCGCGCGCTACTCATCAAGCTATGGGAATCCAAATGACCTTGAATTTACCATCGGTGTGATACGTGACAACATTAATTTGTTTTCCTTTCGCTTCTTATTTTTAAAGGTGCACCTGTAAAGTGTCAGATATTGCTCAAAATTACATTTGAGACTTCAATCCTGTACCAAAATCATTGTAAGATATGTCCGAATGATGTGTGAAAGTTTCATTGAAAAAGAACGCTGCTTTCCTGGTTAACAAAGCGAAAATTTGCATCAGCTTTTACACCGAATTATGTATAACGCGTATGAGGTTTATGACCGTTCATTAACGCTCTTGAGCTGAATGATTATCAATGATAGATATCGTCATACTAAAGGGGCATTTTAACAAATCTAACCCTATTTTATTCTTCTCTTGTAACATAAGCCAAACAACACGGTAGAAGAGAAATGTGGAAGCTCCAAGTAATTTTCGTGGAGTTAGACAATTTACTGGTTTCACTTTAACGTCCAAAAGTCGCTTTAGTATGCAGATCCCGATGTAGGGAAACCACTCAAATTAAGCCTGACATTGTAATGAATGAATAATAAGGTGATTCACGCTCCAAACTTGATTGATAAACAAATGCGCAATGATTAAGGTAATATAGAGGATACTAGTATATTGGATGAGACGGATGGGTTTATTTTTTAGTGTTTATAAATGTGTTTGTGTGTGCGCGTGTGTGTGTGTGTGAGTATGTGTGTGCGTGCGTGAGTGTGTGTAATGTGTGTTTATTTGTATTTAATTGTGCATTGTAAGATGTGTGTCTGCTCAATGTATGTTTATAAGATGCATGGTGCATGTTTTTTGCATGTTTTTAGATGTTTTAGATGTTATAGAGATTATGTGTGCTTGTGTGTGCATCTCTGAAATAACATTGTATGAATTGACCACTCACTTGGACAAGTCCCTTTCACTCTCACACTTTACTATAAAGAGGACATATCAGAATAAGGCAATACACCGATTTGTTCAACCATGTATTAGTTTTTACTTGAACGAGTTTGATCATTTCATGCCTAAGTGCTTGAGTGTGTATCAGTGTACATGTTTTTAAAGAAAAAATATATGCATTTTCCTTTTACGAAATGAATGTAATTTACAGTATGGAATTATTCATGTGGATTTTGCCGATCAACATTTCATTTGGAAAACTTATGCCATTAAATTCTAAAGCTAGCACACCCAGGTAAATCCCTCCACTGTAGGTAGATAATCTGTTTTTATCAAACTCAATAGTGGAATATCAATGTTAGAAATTACCTCTTTTGCCTTGTGGCCCAGACGGGCAAGAAAAAAACAAGATTTCTCAAATTGAAGTGGCCCCAAACCTCAATCTCGTGGCCCCAAACAAAGAAAAACTGTATAAATTCTGTAATATTTGAATACCCATTTGGGCCAATGGAATGTATCAGCGTCAGTGAAATTTGTTGGCATGAAGCTAACCTTTAGTGGCCCCAGGCCAGCGGGCCTGTGGTCATGTTGAGCATTGGGTATATTAACCCGTTGAGGACGAATTGATTTTGGTATAACACGCATTCTCCATAGACTCAAGCCCGAAATATTTCGGGACCAGTCCTCAACGGGTTAACCTATTCAGGTCTGGGCCCCAAAATAATCCAACCGGTTTATGGAGAATATTTACCAAATCAAGTAGTCCTTTAATAAACAACAATTGGGCTGGGTCTATGAAGTATACATGAAACACAAAGTGGATGTGGTGTGTGGCAAGATTGGTAGAGCGCGCGCTTTCCAATCGTGAGATACGGAGTTCGAACCCAGTGTATGCCCATCGCGTTTGTCCTTCAGCAAGACAATTAATCCACTATTGCTGCTCTCTAAATGGGTACCCGGTAGGAGTGGAACGTGTATGCAATTGTATTTGTATACCATTGAGTGCGCCCTGTGGCTGCCAGAATGCATTGCTCCCAAGGGAGCAGAAAGTGCATGTCATATGCGGATTGTTTGTGGGTGTGTCCGATGACCGGGGTAATAATATCATTGTAAAGTGCTTAGAGATGAGTATCAATCATATTAGGCGCTATATAAATCAAAACATTATCATTATTATTAACACAAACATCACATAAATAAGACATCACACAGAGCTGAGAAGGCTCAAACTAATACAGCGTGGTATAAAGGATAACTCGATTTATCAAAAAATTGACTTATGCCCTTCTCACTCTCACTGGACGAATTGCAGTCTTTTCCGTGATAATGCCACTTCTCTCGTTTATTCCAAGGTTGATACAAGATCTATAATGATCAACATCTACTACAGTCTAAATCTCAAGTGATAAACCAAGGAGCTCCGTGGATATACAACACTGCAGATGCTACCCTGGGAACATAAAAACTCATTAGAATTATTATTGTTATTTCTATTATTCACATTATTTCTTGTTCAGCCTCCAAGCAGTAAGCAATCATTTGCAGATATGGCTCAGAATCTGCTCAGGATTATTCGCAATTTTCGTAAACAGATTTTCGGGGCTTATTTTTCTGACAAAAATACAATTTTAACATGATCCTCTTCAGAAATGCGCTAAACACTTCTGAATAAAACACATCTGAATAAAAAAAACAAAGTAAAATATAAACAGTGAGTAAAGGTTCAACCAGGCAGCTTGGGAAGCCATTGACTTTATATAGTAGTGCCTGGGTCAAGGGCGAGTTCAATGAGACTGGTCTACTTTCCTTGGCCCATCAAAGATAATTTGATTTGGATATTCACAGAACTCACTCAGTCAGAGCATGGACCATACTAGTCCATGGTCAGAGTAGTCAGGACCAGTCCCTATTAAATAGATCTAAACCCATTCAGGACTGGTACTGTAAATACTAGGTCTAGGGTCAGCATATACCAGACTGCGCCCTGGGTGCAATTAGACTGGACTACATTCCTTGACCCAGTATTCAACATATACTTGAAGATATAGATCAGGACCTGGACCAGTCCCGAATGGATCTTAAACTATTCAGGACTGGTACTGGAAATACTGGGTCTAGGGTCGGCATGCTATACCAAAATTGTACTGTGCCCCAAGCATCTTGCAAAGATGGAAATGGCCAATAACAATTTGAATTATTATTATTATTTAATCTATAACGCTGGGGAAAGAAGTCTTTTTTTTTAGAGCTACCAGCTATCCCTGTTTTGTGCAGACAACTTCCAGACTACCTTTCAGATCTATCAGCTTCTAAAGGATATAGACCAAGTATTTATACATCATAACGTATCTAGATCATTTCTTGACTATTGTATTTCATACATTTTTCAAGTTGTGGACTGACTACTAGCAACAAAACCAACTCTGATTAATCGAGATAAAGTTTAAGGCAAGTAAGAAGGAAAAGAAAGAATCACAAGTCCATATTAAAGATAAATAACAGTTTTGGGAAAGTTACCAAAAACATCTATATTGGTCAAACTAATTGATAAATATTGTTGAATAAGTATTTAAAAAGGGCTTGTGTGGTAAAATCCAAACCTAAGCATCGTTAAATACACAAATATCGGAAGAAATCCAATGGCCACCCGTGAAATGTATAAATCCACCGCCCGGTCCGCACCTGTCCATGCCGCTAGCGCTGGCCTGGAGATATCGACAAGTTCGCATACCGGATAGCACATGGGGACTACATAGTCTTTTGCATGTAGCGTATGCGCAATTCCACGTTGGCGATATCGATTTGCGGCAAATCAGTTTTATAATTTTGCAAATATATCAATTAGTAGGCGGTTTCCTGGACAAATTTGTATAATCCCATATAATTAGTAACACTATTATTCTTTCACATGGTTGGTAATAAGAGTATACATTTCATTTGTTTGTGTGTGGGGCGTTTCCCACTACTGTCATTTACCTTTAAGCATTTATTGTGCATGTACCAACCTACTAACAAATATACATTTCAAGTTAACCCATTCAGGACTGGACTAAACATATTTGGGCCAGGGGGAGAATGCATTTTATACCCAATTAAGTGGTCTTGAGTGAATTAATCTACTACACAGATATTGTATACCTGGGCAGATCCGGGTATATATATAGTTAATAAAGAAACAGGAAGGAAAGATATCCGGAAATGAAAACTATGTGTATGGATCAATTTCCTTCATAGAATATGAGCTCGCTCTTGAAAAGCAAGTTATGTGATATTCCCTCTTCTCTCACTATGGTCTAAAAAATTGTATTTCATATCAGGATAGTAATAAGCAATGATTTTCCTAATTCTTCTGGTAAAAAAAATAATTAAAAATCTTACACCCGGATATTAATGACCAGAATTTCAACTTTAGCAAGTAATTAGAACCACACCTACCAAACTACTGCTAAGTTGAATTAAATCCATGTAAAACATACATAATCTCGGTTTGTCGATGGAGCAATAAAAACCTGTCATATAAAACTAACTGTTAAGTTGAGTTTTAGTTCTAGTTAATGACAGAAGCCGGGTCGTTAAGTACTATCTCATTACAGGGTAAACATTAATTAGACCAGTGTGTGTTGCGTGACAGCCGGTAGCGAAGAAAGAATCCAGACACATGTACATGTATAGCGTCATTTCCTAATGATGTTTGAATGTGTACATAAGATGTTGTTTTTTTTCCTCCAGGGACTAATCAAACAAAGCATTAATCAAAGTCCAGACTGAAGAGCTGTGAGGTGTCTTCCCTAATGGAGGCACCGTCTAGGAACATGTACACCTCATACTCATCATTGGTCAAGCCTCAACACTAATTGTCTAATTCTACTAGTCTATTCCGGCAAGTAGAATCTTTAATTTTCATATTTCACTTGCCGGAACAGAATATTGAATTGCCCCAGAGACAATATGAAACATATAATATCCTGCTCGCTTTTAATATGCAATTTACACACGTAAGGAACAGTATTTTTCTATAGTCGGACAGAAAGCTTAGTTGCCCAATCATTACTTGCCGGACATCAATGTTTACTTGCCCTGGGCAATAGGACAAGCGCTTGTGTCATTGATCAACATCAATCCTACCTAGAACAGCTCAGACTTGAATAGGAGTCTTCGATATAGTATACCTATTTGGTCTACATCCTATTTCAACTTTTAATTCAGAGGCCTAGGATTATGACAGATGATTTGGATCTCTGTTATGGGTTGGGATTGGGATTAAGGGTTAGGGGTTGGTTTAGGTTTGGGTTAGGTTAAGGTTAGGTTAAGGGTTTGGGGTCATGTTTGGGGTTGGGGAAAAGATAGTTTGAAGCATAATGTATCAGACCAAACAAGATGTTGACCAAAGGGACTTGGACCTACTGAAAATAAAACATCTGGGATCTCTTTGGCTTGAAACTTTGCCATTCGCTTGTAAAAGCAATAAATCAATACAGAAAGAAGGAACTCAATACCACTTTATTTCACTCTCCTCAAGACTACCGAAGTAAACATTAACTGGAAACATATCTTTTTTTACTAGGGGGGTTTTGAAATGAGAAATTCTTTGCAATCCAAACACCTCTCCAGCTAACAAACACATCAACATCAAACCTATGCAAATACCACTGGTATTAAAACCAGGAGCTATGTACATTTATTTTCATACCAAATTTTCAGCTATAAACTACTGATATTAAAACGAAAAGCCATATACTGTACATTTCTTTATCATAACAAAGTAACAAACTATACACTACTAATATTAAAACCTAAGAGCTATTTATATTTCTCTCCATAACAAAGTTACAACTATTCACAAAAGAAGTCCATAAAAAGTGGAGTATTTGTAACTAATAGAAGGACGTGCAGTGTAATTGCCATAAATTGGAGATGGAATTTGACCATCTTTAAAATGTATTCAATAATGATTAAGGCCGAGTTGGTTCGGTCCGTCACACCGGTTCCCGACCATCACCATCTGGTCCCGGTTTCGTTTTTTCGGAACGGGCACCGAAAAAAAGAAGAAATAAAAAAAATTAAAAAAATCCGTGATTTTCCGCGATTTTCTGCGATCGCGGAAAATCAGTGTCTCTAAGTAGTATGTACACCTATTTGGTTTACACCTATTTCATCTTTTCGCAAAATTTTAATTCAGAGGCCTAGCTAGGATTATGACAGATGATTTGGATCGGGGTTATGGGTTGAGATTAGGATTGGGGTTGGGATTGGGATTAAGGGTTAGGGGTTGGTTTAGGTTTGGGTTAGGTTACGGTTAGGTTAAGGGTTTGGGGTCATGTTTGGGGTTGGGGGAAAGATAGTTTGAAGCATAATGTATCAGACCAAACAAGATGTTGACCAAAGGGACTTGGACCAACTCAAAATAAAACATCTGGGATCTCTTTGGCTTGAAACTTTGCCATTCGCTTGTAAAAGCAATAAATCAATACAGAAAGAAGGAACTCAATACCACTTTATTTCACTCTCCTCAAGACTACCGAAGTAAACATTAACTGGAAACATATCTTTTTTACTAGGGGGGTTTTTAAATGAGAAATTCTTTGCAAACCAAACACCTCTCCAGCTAACAAACACATCAACATCAAACCTATGCAAATATCACTGGTATTAAAACCAGGTGATATGTACATTTATTTTCATACGTAAACGAAAAGCCATATACATTTCTTTATCATAACAAAGTAACAAACTATACAATACTGATATTAAAACCCAAGAGCTATTTATATTTCTCACCATAACAAAGTTACAACTATTCACAAAAGAAGTCCATAAAAAGTGGAGTATTTGTAACAAATAGAAGGACGTGCAGGGTAATTGCCATAAATTGGGGATGGAATTTGACCTGAATTGAAGAGAAAACTAAACAAATCATATCTGGGACAGTCGGGTTTATTAACCAAAACAATCTGATTGCCTTTTACTTGGAGACACAACACACGTGTGAAATAAGTATCAGTTTGGGTATGTGTTTGTTTGTGCTTGCTGCAAGTTTTTGTGTGCGTGTGTGTGTGTGTTTGCGTGAGTGTAAGTTTGCTTTAACTGTAAGTTTGTTTGTAGGTGTTGTAAGAATACTTTTGTTTGTTACTTTGTATATGAGAGTGTGTGCATGTGTGTGTCTGTGCGAGAGTTGTGCGTCCATGTTTGTGTGTGTGTGCGTGTGTGTGTGTGTGTGTGTGTTCTTGGTAAACATACCTGCAGACTAGTCAAACAGGAGATGAAAACAGATTTGCCATGCAAATATGATATGGTACTTATACACACTTTTCACAGCACATTGTTCTAAATTATTATAAACCTGTGTATACCATTACCAACAACCTCAGTGTTTCAGTACTGCCTCGATTCAAACAATATCACAAAACTTAAATATTTATTTAGGTATTTAAGCATTGTCTAATTCAGCAGCATTTGTGAATTCCAGAATTTTGTTAGATCAGTCGTCACATTCATCAAATAAATTTGAATACAGTTCTCATAGACCTAGAAAAAATGCATATTTTCTTGTCTTCGCTGCATTTCTATAAAAACCATCAAAATCTGTTATCCATGAATTGGAAAGTCAGGTCTTACTATTCTGAGCTTCTAAATTTAGTCAAACTCCATCTACAACATTTTGAATCTGGAAGCATAGAAGCCAATGTAGTTTTTTATGATGCTACAATAAAAAGCGGAACTATATTTGCTTAGTAATCATTATTTAGGGGCAATGTCTGGTACTAAAAGAATTCAACTCCATTTACAAGTTATACAAGCAGGCCCGTAGCAAGGGGGGGGGGGGGAGGGGGGAAGGGGTGCGAGTTGGTGACGGACATCCCTCCCCCCTTGTAGTTTCCTCCCCCCCCCCTTGGAATATCCTGGTTACGGGCCTGTACAAGCTACAACTCTTTCTCTCTTTGTAGAAGTTTATACTTAGGAAAATGCAATGATACAAGTACATACTGTATGTACATGTATACTAATGAGCATCATTGTATTCTTGCACCCACATGTAGCATAACGTGATCTTTCTATAAATGTGACCGGCTATCGCAAAACCCGGCACTTGTCGGTAAAAATTAAAATGTAGATTTTCATACCATTAAATAGGACAATGAAATCCATTCAAATTGTTGTATGCACTATAAGAGACTAAATATAATGAATAGTCTCTGAAAATTTGAGCACAATCGGTCAAGAAATAAGAAAACTATGGCTCTTTGAAAAGAGCCATGTATTTCTTCGAGTGACTCAAATTGGCAACGCACTCTGGCAAAGTTGTGGACAACTCCCCACACATTTTGTACACAAAATTTCAGTTTTGTTCAATTTTCTCAAAATTTATGTTTACCCTTCGTTCGAGTTCAACATTATGTTTTGTAGAATGCTTTTATACATATCATATCATGAGTTGGGGGAATGGAAAAATGTTACTATGAAGAAAACTGTAAAAATGGGAACATTTGTGTACAAAACATATGGGGAGTTGTCCACACACTTATCAGAGTGCGTTGCCAATTTGAGTTTCCCATAGGAATAAATGGACATCTTCAAAGAGCCGTAGTTTTCTTGTTTCTTACCCGATTATGCTCTAACTTTCAGAGATTATTCTTCTTAATCTCTTCAAGACTATGAAAGCAACATTTTGCTTGGGTTTCATTGCCCTTTACAAAGGCCTTATCACAAGCTTTCATTTGATGCTGTGTTCTAACTAATTGGTCAATAATTGGGGAAGATGTGATTGTTTCAATATTACAATCATACATTGTAGGTCTTTTACACACATTGTGTGCCCATTTCTTCAAAAACATGAATTACTGACAAGTGCCGGGTTTTGCTATAGCCGGTCACATAACCCCGTAATGAGCCTGAGTTTACATGCATGCTGTGCTTGTGCTTGTTGCAGAATATTCCAATCTTGGAATGGATGCACATATGGAGGTCACATGAAGTGAAATGCAGGAAATGCAGACATTTTAAAGCCAAATATCAGTATTGGGAAATTTACTGAAAGCATCTAAAATGTACTGTATATTGGCCAAGCCAATTGATCAATTTTGTGTGGTAAAATCGGAGTATCGTTAAATGCAGAATTATCAGTTACAATTAGTTCCATGCGCGCCACTGAGATTGGGCCAAAGTTTCACAGCTTGTTTGCCCGTCTTCGCCGGCTATACGATTTGTAGGCGAGGGGAAGTGCTGGCAGTACATATCATTTCAATGCAGGATTGTAAGAACTTTAAAAGGAGGGCCAAATTTCTATTTATAAAATAAAAAAGGGTATCCCCATGTTGGAATGGAAATTTAACAAACACTGTCTCTATAGCTTTATCCACTTACTGTGAACAATTGAGACGACTTGAGAGCATCTGCAAAATCCCGTATGGCCCTTTAATGCATCCGTTCCTGTAGGCTTTCCATTTCGGCTCTCATTTTCTTAACGAGGGCACAATTAGGATGCAATCAGGAATGTGTGAGTTTGGTGCAATTTATCTGCATTCTTATTCCTTTTTAACCCGTTCAGGACGGACTGATTTTGCTATAACATGTATTCTCCATTGACCCAATCCCGAGTATTTTCGGGACCAGTCCTGAACGGGTTAACCAATTTCTTATGGTACGGGGAACTGTACAATGGCATATGCATGGTATCTAGACAAACCTGCTCAGATAGCAACCACCTGTATATAAAGACCACAAGCTTATACATAAAGCCCAATAATCCTGACTCCCTCGCATGCAGTTGCATGTAAATGAACCTGTTTGTTTGATTATTTTATTTAAATGATAAAATTCAGCTAAAACTACTAAATTTGTTTCCAGATGGGCCGTGACATGTCTATAAGGCAGTAGTAGCTCTAGGATTTTTCCAGGGAGGGTGGGGGTGGGGGTGGGGGAGGGCGTTATAAGAAGGGGCTTTTCATTTTCATGAGGGGGCCCAGGGAAGTATCAGTAACGCAGAAGATATACATTTATTTTGGTCATGCACCCTGTAGACTCATGAATGAGACCTATGAAAGAAAGTCTCGCTCCAAGATAAGACACAATATGTATGCTGCATAGATGCATCAATATTAATTCATATTTCGAAAGAAAGACTCGCTCGAGATAAGACATGTATACAGTATGCTCCGTAGATTCATCAATATAATTCATTCATATTTTGAAAGAAAGACTCGCTCGAGATAAACACACATGTTTGTATGTATGCTGCATAGATGCACTAATATTCATTCATCAAGATACTCCTACAAGAGGTGAGCAGTGGAATAGAAAATGTTTTGATGAAAGCTCAAAGAATTAGAGATGATGAGACAGGTAGGCAGACTGCACTTACACAACATGTAGGTGAAGGTCACAGAATGCATCCATTTGTTTAAAGGGTCTGTCCGATCTAGTAACATTGTCAAAACCCACAAAACTTGCTTACTTACTTACTCTAGCAGTTCTCACATGTATACCTTGTTGTATTTATATTAACCAATAGAAGCATGGAACATGTTCGGGTTTCCAAATTTCTACTTCTTTTAGACAACCCTCGAAATTAACTTTTTTTGCTGGTGGCCCGGTCGGGCCAGTAACATTAGTATTTTTCCAATTTTGGTGGCCCGAAACCAAAATCTACTGGCCCGAAAAAAAATAAGGAAAAACAAAAGTAAAATTAAAACAATAACCATATTCATAGTTTCAGGGTACTGGGCAATGTTTAGCCTCATTTGTTACTGTATTCCAATGCTCGAAATTATCTTTTTTTCTGGTGGCCCGAAAATAAAATTTACAAACAAAGAAAAACAATGGTCATGACTACTTGGTCATTAATTGGTAAATTATGGAAGTTATGTGTTAAAATTACCACCATCATTAAAGAAATCCATCACTGAATAAACAAAACAAAACCTAGAATCGAGCAGTTTCATCTAAGAGTCATCAACTGATGAAACTAAGCTCTTTTCCATGTACGATTTTGTTATTTTATGGTCCATAAAATCTCCAACACAAAAAAACACACATGGGACTGAGCATAGCTAAGATAACTTTTCAAATCGGGAAATGAAATCACTTAAATCTTTGTTATTTTACAAGCTAAAATAATTCCAAGTAGTCACAAGTCTCTACCTTGTAAAAAAATGATTCTTTCTAATACCTTCAAAAATATGAATAATGATCCGAAAGATGAAATTATTCCCCTTTATTGACGGTATCGCGGACGGTATCGCAAAGGCAAGCACACTGCACTTTGCAATATGAATGAATGTGAAAAGTTAGACATGTGTTTTGATAGGTCTTAGTATGCACACATACTCCCTCTGTGGATTGGTTGTTCTATGTTTATATTCTACATGTTGCAAAGGCTTCCAGGGGGTGTGTGGGAAATTAAGAAAACAGCATAAGCATATGCTTTTACTTTTAGTCATTACACACCTCTGTAAGTTGTTTGATTTTACCATGATTTATCATGCAAGAAGTAGATAATTCAAGGGAGAGTGTTCATATGAGGAAATAGCACATATTTGTAGGCATAAATAAGGATTAATTCAATTAGCGCAAGTGCGCTTGCGACTTTTTATGTCCGTCCTTTTCATTTCTTGCAAATATTTAAATCACAATTAAAGTGTTTTTAAGAGGTGTCAAACTTGAGATTCATATTCCTTGATATTAAATGACCTATATAGATACTGATGTGTGATTGGTCAAAATGATGTCACGTGACTATCGCTACAGGGATGAGAAGCATTATATTGACCGGTTTTATACGTCGAACCAGTCAATATAACGGCGTTATATTGACTGGTTTGAAGCGTCGTAGTATAACGTAGTTTACGTATGCCGTAACGCGGTACGCAGCTTCGCACCCAAAAATACGCGCGAAATTGAAATTGCAATAAATTTGTTTTCGTCAAAATGGCAGCGTCAACGAGCCGATTCGCTTCGCTTGGTGAAGAAGAACTGGACCAAATAATTGATGAAAAAGATTCTCGTTCTACTAAAGTCAGTGATCAATGTAGCTCAGAATGTGCTGAAAGCTTACAGTGAACAGAAAGGACTAACAATTTCCCAAACAATCACGGCAACGGATCTGAATAAGTTTCTTCGGTCTTTTTATGCGGAGGTTCGCAGATCAAACGGTGAATTGTACAGTAAGCGGTCCATGATAACACTGCGATATGGATTGCAGCGACATTTCAGAAAAGTGAGTGCTTTCGCTTTTGACATTGTAAATGACTCGCAGTTCAAAGAAGCTAATGACATGTTTCTCGTAAAACTAAAGAAGGAAGGAAAAGGGTCTGTTGATCACAAAGATCCCATTTCAAGGGAGGATTTTTTGAAAATCACTTCATCGACAGCAACGGATGTAAATACTCCGCACGGGCTTCAGAACAAAGTCTTCATCGACATCATGATGCATCTGTGTAATCGCGGCAGAGAAAACTTACGCAGTTTTTCCAAAACAGATTTTGTAGTCGAGACTGATTCAACAAATGAGAGATACATGTACCTTGCCAGTGACAAACTGACCAAAAATCATCGAGGAGAATCACTCGATGATTCGCGCAGTCAACAAGGAAGGATGTATGAAAATCATAAGCCGGACTGTCCTGTTGAAGCATTCCTAAGGTATGTTTCTCATCTTAATCCAGAATGCAGTGAATTTTTTCAGCGTCCAAAGAAAAGCGTGAAAGGCGATGATCCAGTGTGGTACTGCAATTCTCCCTTAGGCAAGAACACTTTGGGTGAGAAAATGAAGAAAATATCTCTTGAAGCACAGACATCAAAAGTCTACACAAACCACTGCCTGCGCGCAACATCTATTCATGTTCTAGACGCAAGTGGATTCGAAGCCAGACACATAATGTCCGTATCCGGACACAAGTCCGAAAGTAGTATCAAACACTATTCCTATGTCGATGAAGCTAAAAAAAGACGCATGAGCAGATGCCTTTCATCAATGAGTGATGGAATAGCTGGCCCATCTACAGCAGTAGCAGCACCATCCACTTCTGCTAGCATTCATCCCGCTACTAGTAATGCTAGTCCAGGACCAGGACCAGGACCTAGTACTGCAGCTCTCGTGCCGGTACCACACACAGAAGAGACTGCATCGTCACAAAACTCACAGTCGTCTCAGTCATCACAACAAATAAATGTTGTCTCTAACCAGCTAGCCTTGGACAAGAAGCGGCAGTACAATTTTTATAATTGTACAGTCAATTTTCACAATTAATCTGATTTTGACTATGTACAGATCTAGACAGAGACTAGTAGTAAAACTATCTCAACTTTTGCTGTGGAGTTGAAATTTGGCGTTTACTTTAGTTGAGCTTGTTCGTGTTTACTGTACAGTTGGACTTGGATTTCACCACAAATTTTCGGATTTCTTAACATCTGACATTACCAGCCAGTACCACTGGATCTTCGTGTTACAATACAAACTTTTACTGTGGAGTTGGAATGTGGCGTTTACTTGAGCTTGTTCCTGTTTATGTATACTGTACAGTTGGATTTCACCACAAATTTGCAGATTTCTTAACATCTGACACTGGCACACTGCCACTGGAATCAAGAAAGCATACTAAAAATGGTGAGTCGGAATAATTCTCTATTATCCTTATTATTTTTTTTATTTGTATCTATATAGGTCATTATAATATAATAGATATTGACTTTTTCCTTCGGGAACCATATAACATTTCATTTCCCTTGGGGAGTTATATTTTTGTCTCGGAATACTATATTTTTCCTCAGCGCTACGCGCTTCGGAAAAATATAATATCCCTCGACAAAAATATAACTTCCCTCGAGGATCTCAAATGTTATATTGCCCCTCATGACAGTCAATATCTGTATAATGTTGTCTTCTTATGGTTTAAACATTTGGTGGCCCGATCGGGCCACCAAACTTTGGCATTTTCATGTTTTTACTGGCCCGACCGCAACTTTTACTGGCCCCGGGCCATCGGGCCTACGCCAATTTCGAGCGTTGTTTTAGAAGATATGAATGATTGAAGTTTTCAGATTTTAACAATCTATAGTGGAGAATTTCAACTGTGTATACAAAGTCAGTGCAATGAGTTAGTGTCAAATATCTCATTGCATTTTTGCTCATTACTAGATCATATGACATTCATTTACCATGAAATTGTTACACATATCACTCAGTAGAAATAGCATCTCGCAGAAATACACATTTTATCAACCATTTGCAATTGTGTGCACATGTCAACAAAGTTACGAGATCACTTTAAGAACTCTCTCTCTCTCTCCCTCCCTCTTCTGCCTCCCTCCCCCTCCATCTCAATCTTTCTCACATCTCACTTGCTCTCTTCCTGTCTCCATAGACCTAGTAGGTCTATGCTGTCTCTCTTCATATTGAATTACTCTCTCATTTTCGATCATTCTCTCAATGGTGCCTTCCATCAATCATTTGCCCCCCTTTTATCTCCCCCTGCTTCTCTTACCATCTTCCTTACTTTCTCTCCCAATTCTCCTCTTCTTTCTTCAGCTTCTCC
Source organism: Echinarachnius parma (assembly GCA_037951105.1). Taxonomy (NCBI): domain Eukaryota; kingdom Metazoa; phylum Echinodermata; class Echinoidea; order Clypeasteroida; family Echinarachniidae; genus Echinarachnius; species Echinarachnius parma. The sequence goes on from JBAMJV010003749.1 coordinate 155,268, forward strand.
AACTTGCTCCCCCTCCCCCTCTCTTTCCATCAAACTCCCTCCCTTTCAATCATTCTCTCTATCACTCTCTCAAGTCACTCCTTCCATCAATCCTTAATTGCCCCTGTCCTGCTGTCTACCTAGCTTTCAACTTCACTATCCTCCTTTCTTTTGATCGATCTCCCCCTTTTTAGGGGGTAGTTCCTGGTGATTTAACCCTCATAATGCTCAAAAGAGCCCCTGCAAGACCCCACGTCTTTTCTCATAGAGATCAACATAACACAGATTTCAGTCTATGCATTTCATGCAGGCATGCTTGAAAAGCAGGCCCCAAAATAACATTTTATTTTTTACCCCTGCAGGTCCCCCTGAACTTCTTTTTTGTTTTTGTTTTAATGCACCGCAAAATTGTCTTTCTCAGAAGAGAAGTGACAAACAATCTTCAATCCAAAGAGGGAATGTGACATGTGGGTCATCTCAAGTCTGAAGTCATGGTAAACTGGTGTGGAGGCTGTGCCATAAAAACCTTTTGCTCTTTCCAGACGACTAGAGTGACTCTGAGTGACGTAAACCCGATAAATAGAGGAGTTTGGGTAGATAGTCTTCCAGACTCCCCTTGTAACACCTGATGCAGAAAAGGGGGGTATGCACATACATTGGCAGATTTGTCTTTATTTATGTGTTTCTTCCTGTGCTTTTTGTGACAAATACACTCTTCACACAAAGGGTTCAATATGGACATTTCAGGAAAGGTGTAACATATCTATGGTGCAATTCTTTTCAAGGCCTGTCTACAGACCAAACATGTATCATTCATGCACAGTTTGTGACCACCTACTTTAGAATAGTACTTTGTATGATAGAGGAGCTTCAATTACGCTAATTAAAGTGAAGCCCCTGATTATAATTCAAACCAGTCAAAGTCTTTTGACACAACAGACACAGTTAAACCTTTACTTTTTTTAATTGTCAATATATGTGGCAAGTCTCTGTGATAGTACACAAACTGAATGTCTGGGGGTTCTCCATTTGTTCTGGCTTTGCTTTTGACAAAGTTCATGACTACCAAAACAAACATTTTGCATTTTCTCAAGAGATTGATTTTGTGGAAAAACATTACGCCCTGTTTTATGAATCTTTTCCAATCATTGTAAATGTCCAATTACTGTAACTACCAGTACTAAGGCAACATCTACTTGAAAGGCTACATGCTGATAGGCCATTGACATTCACAATAGTTGGACATTTAGTTCTCATGTTATTCCAGCAGCATATGCCAGTCACATTCCCTGCCCACTTACCATATATTTGCTTCAAATCAGTTATTCATTTCCAACATTTTTCAAACATCAAACAACTGAAGGACCCGACTAACATTAAAACAAAAATCTCATGCACTTGGCATTTGGAATATAATGTTTCCCAATATACTTGTAGTTTTACATGACTTTAATGAGCTCTGAAGCATGATCAAGGTACAACCGCACAGACATAAACACTTGACTTGATGTCGTAAAGCTCATAATGATATTTATTGAAGAAAAAAACATTCAGGGATGATAGCTTTAAAACATAAATCTGTGTATGTTCAAGAATTCATGTCAAAAGTAAATATAAAATGTTGAATTATATACGGCAATTAATTGCGCCAATAAAATAATTTGTTAACCCTTTGCCCACTGGATACACTTTTCATAGGCCTGCAACATAATAAGATGGGTTCCAGTAGGTAATGGACTAACCAATGCTCGAAATTAGCAGTTCCACTGGCCCAGGGCCACTAAAAATTAGCTTTTGGGCCACCACAATTTCATTGATGCTAAATTCCACTGGCCTGAATGGGCAACCAAACATTACAGATTCTTTTAATGTTTGTTCTTTGTTTTGGGCCACCAAAGTCTGGTTTTGGGCAAGTAGAATATGAAAAATCTTGTTTTTACAAGCCCGACTGGGCCACAATGCAAAAAACTTAATTTCTAGCATTGAATTAACACACTGTGTAGCATGACCTTTCCACAGACAGTGAATCACACACGCAGTCTAAAGATGAACAAATGTTTACTTTCACAATAAAACCGGCCATTGAACGAACAATCCAATTACTCCAGCCCCCAACAAGGACTTTCCAAGTGAAATAAAAGGGGAATGGTAATTCCTGATCAAAAACACAAACATTAAACAACTTCCATGAAAGGGCCATTACAAGGATGGTATAGCATAACAATACAAACACTGTTTAAACAGGAGACGATCGATGGATATGAATGGCAACACAGAAGGTATTTAAAATAAATGGCAGATTGTCTTGACGTATAATGTACATGGCTGCTTGAATATGCAGGGATTTGCAAGACGCTTTAATATAAATGGAGAGATCGTTTGAATTACACGATTCAGAAGACAATACAGGGACTTGTTCAAACATTTCTTCCCAACTTTGTCACGAAACTTGATGAAACTTGATGCATATGATGGGATCCTTGTGTGGAATTCACTTCCCTGATGATGTTTTCTTTGTAACATGGAAGCAGCCCATTGAAATTCCAAATTTATGTTTAACTTCAAAGATATTTAGAGAAATTACATTATTTACAGAAGCTCCTCGTTTGGAATACTTGAATTGATAAATCAATGAACATCATTATTCTAGTGAACATGTTATTACAGTATAGTTTTACATGTAAACATAGTTCTGTAGTGTACTGTAGGCTACTTATTTGCTTATTGAAAATATTTCATAAAAATAACAATGTTTTCTGCAAGAAGCGTAATTCTTCTCGGTAGTGACGGACGGAAACCAGTGTGATCGTTCAAACCGACTCAGTCTCAGACAAGACAATTGGAATAATAGACGACACCCTTCCATATTAATGACATCTGACAAAGCCTAACAGAAATCAAGCAATTAATGATCATAGAACAAGACAGCCCTCCAGACCAATTAGTTAAATTTTACGACTTCAATCATGGCCTCTCTTCATCCGACGACATTCATTTGATGGATAACTAAGTTTAGGTATTTTGCACCCATACAACCTGGAACATATAATGCCACATGCATTATCTCTATCTGAGCTTCTATTCCTAGGAGCAAATAGCTAACTTCCATGTTTTAAAACTACAATATAACAGTTTCCTTATTAATCTATCTCGTTATCATAATTATCTAAGTTTCACTTTCTCTCAAATGTTAAAAGAAATATCAAGATACCTCATTTAGAAGTTCTAAACATCAACTCTTGTCATTAAAACATTGATGTGCATAATGTACTGCCTAAAATGTTCAGACATTGATTATATAGTGCTCTACGATGATTCTCAATTTCCTTATAACCAATTAAGTTGTTCTTTAGTAATATATTATACTTTGAACGTAACAATACACCAGTTTCCCTATCAATTTGAGTTCGAGTCTGAAGTTTAAAGTTTCTATCATAATTATCTAAGATCCACTTTCTCTCAAATGTTCAAAGAAATATTAAAATACCTCATTAGAAAAAAAACATTGACTCTTGTCATTAATCATTAATGTGCATAATGTACTGCCTAACATGTTCAGACATTGATTATAGTGCTCCATAAAGACTCTCTATTTCCCCAATATAACCAAATACTGTTCTTTATTATGTCAGCGACCTCTCAACAACTCCTAAATGCATGCAAGTTATCCAAACATTTACATCGATCCAAGCTCACTATTCAAACTCTGAGTGCTAAATCCACTCTTTTTGTATACCCCTTGTGACTCGAGAGCATGATTCAAACTTTAAGCATCCTCCAGAACTTAATCCCCACTTTCTTTATGCTGTGAATCGTTCTCGGAATCTGCACATAGGCAGTTTAAGTGTCCGTAATAAACCCCAATTACAGCTCAATTTATTCCATGATTTCAATCTCCTTTCATCGTAACCCACCAACATTCTATTCTATGCTCACACCAGACAGCCAAATCTCGGTTAAATTTCACTCCAATCGCAAAATTACTCCAAATTTACTCCAGTTAGATTTTATAGCTCTCTCCTTGATCAATACAAACATGATATGTGGGGAGAACCTTGAATGATATTACGAAGGGACATTATCATTATACACTGTACCAAGCTAACATAGTGTATTTTTGATGGTAGGTAGTACAGCAAAACATACAACATCCTTCGTTAGGGGATACTGTGTAATAAAATATAATTTGATATATAAATTGTTACAAGTACTTTTCCTTGTTGAATATATAAAATGTGACCGGCTATAGCAAAACCCTGCACTTGTCGGTAATTCATGTTTTGAAGAAATGGGCATTTTAAGTTCACATAATGTGTGTAAAAGACTTATGATTGTAAAATTGAAACAATCATATCTTCGCCAATTATTGACCAATTTGTTAGAACAAAGCATAAAAATAAATGAAAGCTTGTGATGAGGCCTTTCTAATGATATGAAAATCTATTGATTTTTACCGACAAGTGCAGGGTTTTGCTGTAGCAGGTCACAAATGACTAACTACTGAGTGCTTCATGTCAATGTATTTTTAAGCATAAAATTAGATTACAGAAAAACAAAATATGGTTAACCTTACCTTACCTGTCCTGTAGAACATCTTTTAACTTACTTAACAGAATTACTCTTGTCTATTTCACAAAATACCAGCTATCACAAGCATAATAAATCTCCCCTTCCCCTTCCCCTGTCCTCCATATATCTTGTCATAACAATTATTCTAAAGATGATATATATTGTGTTTAGCCCTTAGGTAGATAGATTTTAACTAGATCGTATGGAAAAGCAGATTTAGATAAATTTACTAGGCTAAGGCTTCATTTTATAATTTCCATAAATGGTAATATAGGTCTAAAGACGTGCAATTTTGACAATTTTGACCAAAGAAATCACTACAATCAGCATTTCTGTTGACACTGTCTTATTTGCGGTCGGTGACGTTTCCTAGATTCCTAAATCTCTGACATTTATCTTGATAATTTGTTGCCAATCAAAGAAAAATCCCAAAAGATGATCAATCAAGCCTGACAAATAGGCTAGCATGACCATCAATGGATCTGTGGCATTGTATTATAGTAGTAAGGTATTGCTCTCTGGCACAGCTCCCATTTCACACCTGAGGTGACTTTCAGATGGACCAACTTTCATCGCTTCATTAGCCAGGACTCAACATTAGTACTGGCTCATAAAGTTCAAGCCACCAACATTTCATTTGATCCATCAACTTTAGTATAAGATTTTTCCAAAAGTGATATTTGAGATTTCAATCCTAGTTATAACAATATCATGGTAAAATTCATCGATAATGATATTTAATCATTCATAGAAAAACAAAACCTTGTGAAAAAAGTGACAATTGATGTAAGATTTTATCCTTGATAGTTCGCATGAAGTATCCTAATTTGGATACTATGAAAGATCAAAGTATCAAAATTTGAATACTTTTGACTACAATTGAAAAGCATTCCGGAACGCGTTTCAATTCAATCTTTAATGTCTCCATAATAAGCCAGTTCGGAGTTACGTTTTGCGCATGTGCAATACAAAGGTCAATCGTACGAATTCGGCATTCATCGAATTGAAAGGACTGGATAAGGTTCTTTACTTGTTATTCTTGAGTACATCGATTGGAAATTCCTTGATGCGAAGGTTGATCAATTGTTCTCATGAAAGTAACAAAGGATATCCCATGACAACCATCTGCCACTCTGAACATGACTGCACAGAGTAAAGGCTTTATATCCTACCCATGATTGTAGAATTCAATGGTCAAGGGGTCAAACGTCCCATATGCTATCTGCGAACTGGTGTATTAGGGAGATATGTGAAAAATCAACACCCTTTTTATTATTTTGTTACCCAAAACCAAACAACAAGGTACAAAAGATGTGAGAAAGCATTGATTTCTAGCATTTCATGATAAGCGGATGTTTCTATCCTGTCTGAAAGCTGGCATACAAAGAAACTCTTAAAATAATTCTCCTGCCCTCAGCTAAATGTAGACATTATTCAACACCAATACACGCATGGCGCACATATAGTTTTTCACCCATTTTAGAAACAGTCCGTCTCTAGATCTGAAAAGGGTCAGTCAATGGGTACAAGAATGCACCTCCATGCACAGATAATCTGGTAAGTGCAGCGTCCCTCTCCCGCCCATACATCCCCTGATAGAGTGCCGATTTACCAGGTTAATGATGCGGAACATTGCATGTCATTCTGGTGGCTTCCACTCAATACAAGCCTGTCATTTTATGTCAACTTTTTAAAAAAAACTTCCAGAATTAAAGTAAAGGGAATAAAAAAAACAAATCAAGTTGAATATAGTTCATGCATACTGCCACATATTGGTACCCCAATGTTTGTAAAGGCTCCATGTATATGAAGATGCAAAATCACTGTCACTGTTACTTTTTATATATATATTTTTTTTATAGATTGTCAAGTATTTCTAAAATATGTTCACTTTTCAAGCCAGTAATTTCATGTCAACTTCAAAAACATCAGGAATTAAAGGGAAATAAATAAAGAAATCACAGTGTTAACAAATTTGATGTGATACAGTTATATATATTATTTATGTTACTATTTAGCGCTATATTGTATTGTATTGTTTTGTACAGTTGGAAGAGCTCTAAATACCAAGTAACTCTGTGAAACAAATTTGGTGTCCATTTTCAAACACTGAACTCTATAGATGCTTTTCAATGAAAGAAACCGAAAGTACAATGATAAAGGGGATTTATAATAATAAGAAATAACAAAAGTCCCAATTGTTGTACATTCAGATATCTGTCATATGTGGTTGCTATGTATACATTGTTTATAGTAATCACTGATAATATCTGTAATCGCAAACACAACTGTCACAAGAACAATTTTGATTACTCAAACTGCAGGTAAATTAGCATTAAACCATAATGACTTGATAAGGTAAAGGTAAACATTTATCCAGACCAGGTTAGATGAGGGGAATATCACACTACGTTGATATTATCAATAATCTACTAGTTAGTAATAATTTGTTAGATCTCGTCTGCATATTAGTGTATCATGTACTTCTGAAATACTACCGAGGCACTCATTATGATTCCTTTCATTGAACAATACATTACAATCAGTGCATCATTTTGTACAATATTTTTCTTATAAAATACTTTCTGTAAATGTACAATTTCTAAATTCATGAATTGAACACACTATAACTGTAAACGTTAACCCGTTCCCTTTGAGATTCTGAAATAACCATAGACTTTGTACATGTACATTTATAGGCCACCTGATTCCTGTAAGCAATGGGTTAACGGTTTTAAACACTTGAGTGCCAGTGATTTTACAGAACTTTCTATTATTGCATTTGTGTGCATTATGTGGTGTAAAATTGCAAGCTTGGCACTCAAGGAGTTATAATAATAAGCAGAAATCATATCACGTCTGGTATGAATTTTGCAATGGAAAGTGGCCACATTACAAAATGATATTATGACATTTTTAAAAAGTAGCAAGGGTTCACAAACTGTCAGAACGATTCATTGCTTTGATCATAAAATACAAATTATGATATTGAGCAAGATATTGTTTCCCACACTAAATCACGAGGTGGGATACAATTACATCTAAATGATTTCCTTGTGTGTGTACTTGCGCAAGTTCATGCAATGTACCTAAAACAAGTGGCCCATCAAATTCTGAGCTAGGCACATTATGTATTTATAAGAAACTGTATTAAAGGGGTCTCTTTGCTGACACATGTGCAAAAAAGTGATGAGTGGTTGATATAATGTATATTGTTGTTATATTATATGACCACTGGGTCAGGGAAAAAATTAATATTTTTTATTTTGGGGGCTCCCTATCTAATTTTATGGAAGTTTTCGGGGGCTACTTTTCCAACTTTTGGGGGCTACAAATTTTCAGGGCTCTTTTTTTGAATTTCAGGGGCTACTAATTAGCTCTATATAATGCTGTAAGTGATCATCTGATTGGCATTCGATCATGATCCAATAAAAAAATCCCCCAAATAAAAAAATTTAAAAAAAATTTGGGGGCTCTTTTGGGCATTTCGGGGGCGAATTTGCCCCCGCCGCCCCCATGTATTTTTTGTGTGAATATTTCAAGTTAAATGGACGTTATATGGCCAAGTTATGAGCAAAAATGCAAAGTGATATTCACTTACTCATTGCACTCACTTTGTACACGGTTTTGACGATCCAGTGGATAATTTAACATCTGAACACTTCAATCGTAAATATCTTGTTAACCAAAGGGGAAATTTGAAAAACTGAAACCTGTCCCATGCTTTTATTGTTAATACGAATACAACAGGGTATGAGGGAACCGCTAGAATTCCAATTGGATTTTGAGGATTTGGACAATGTTATTTTGGACAATGATTTTATTTTGGTGTTAATGTACACCCCTGTCTAAGCATTATTGAGGCCATTCCTGTATGGATTATGTTAAATTTTCATGTCTCTGTACTTCCGCATTGAAAACAATTTTTGTTTTATTTACATTAAAAAGTTAACTGAAGTGGAGGTTTATGGATTAGTAATGGATGGAGTTTGATCGTGTAAACACAGGAATGTAAATAATTTCTCTATGAAAAGCAAATAGATACATTTATTGTACGTCTTATCTGTTCTTGACAATCTAGTTTCGACAAAACCAAAGGTCATTCTCTCTTCATGATAAAACTGCAGACCTAACTTTTACAATGTTTGCCACGACAAGCCTCACACCCACTATATCCACATAACAAAGTTCACAATGTGTCCATATGTATATACATACAATAACATTGTCCTATGTTTGTCAATTGTACAGAAGGGCTAGATTCAGTTTTTACTTGATTTAAGGTTTAAAAAGGAAATATTTGGACAGTAGAATATTACGGTTTCTATTAATGATGTTCAATTTCTATACAGCTAATATAAAATCACCATTAACTTTCAAAACTTAGATAGGGAAACCAAATATAACTTGAATTGAAAGACTGTAAACAATACGTGTCCATAAAACTCACAATGTATCCAAATATAACCACTGTATTTGTTTAATGTACATGACCTATGCATGGGGTTCTTACTTGATCTTTTGACAAATGTTTGGACAATATATCCAATAATTATGGTACAGGTTCACAGAATTGGAATATTACACAAAGATTGCCAGCATAAAAGCAAACTTGAGACAAAGCGTTGTTATTCATAACTTGCACTATACACAAACATTACAAATATCTACATTATTAATACCATCTATTCAAGACAAAGTACACTTTGTAGATCGTATATTGTCTCTAATATGAAGGGGCCTCCAAGAAGAGTAAATCCCAATGCCCACTGTGCGATTTGCGCCTGCGAATTGATAGCGACCTCGGATCTGTGTGAATCGCACCAGTTCGCCGCGAGTCAGCCCGATTTCATTGCTGTATACGCGATCTTTTCAGTGTCCACCATGCAATCTATCTATCCCGATCTCTTTGCGATCTCTTTGCGATCTCACAGTGACTTCCCCTGGGAAATTCCTTGGCTCCATTTCCACGCATGCGTGCATGGTCGAGGAATAAATTGTGGACGCTCTCGTGGAATCGTAGCGAGATCTAGTTGAAGGACAAGGACAAGTTCAAGCAAGCAATTCAACCCCAAACACACGAGCAAAGCAACCAGTAAACAAGATCTGCGCAACCACCCTGTCTGGTTGGCCCCTACACTGGGGCGTTGGACAGAAAGAAAGAAGAAGAAGAAGAGCTAGAATTATAACAGGTGTATACCCCCTTTCCATTTCAACCCCAGCACCCTTTCCCTTTCACCCTCCCCCACTCTTTGCCCCATAGAAGAGCTAGACTTATAACAGGTGTATACCCCCTTTCCATTTCAACCCCCGCACCCTTTCCCTTTCACCCTCCCCCACTCTTTGCCCCATAGAAGAGCTAGACTTATAACAGGTGTATGCCCCCTTTCCATTTCAACCCCCGCACCCTTTCCCTTTCACCCTCTCCCACTCTTTGCCCCATAGAAGAGCTATAATTATAACAGGTGTATGCCCCCTTTCCATTTCAACCCCTCATCCTTTACCCCCTTGAATAGCAAGAATTATTCACCCTCCCCCACCCTTTATCCCACCTGAAGCTAGAATTATAACAGGTGTATAACCCCTTTCCATTCCATCCCCTCACCCTTTCCCTTTCACCCTCCCCCATTCTTTGCCACATAGAAGACCTAGAATCATAACATAGGTATGCCCCCTTTCCAGTTCAACCCCCTCACCCTTTCCAGTGTAACCCCCTCACCCTTTCCCCTTCACCCTCCACCCACTCTTTACCCAAACAGAAGAGCTAGAATTATAACAGGTGTACTGTACATGTATGCCCCCTTTCCAGTTTAACCCCCTCACCCTTTCCCTATCACCCTCCCCCACCCTTTACCCAAACAGAAGAGCTAGACTTATAACAGGTACGTACATGTATGCCGCCTTTCCAGTTTAACCCCCTCACCCTTTCCCTATCACCCTCCCCCACTCTTTGCCCCATAGAAGAGCTAGATTAGGGGTACAGTATGCCCCCATTCCATCTGCCCCTCTCTCTTTTACCCCTCCCCTACCCTGTTTACTTCATCCCCCATAAGGATGCCACTTCTTTTCACCTTGGGACCATTACTCCAGATTAGAATCAATCGAGGAATCATGGAAAGCGCAATACCAGTCCATTTCCAAGAACCAGAATATCTTCTCTCCTTGGAGTCTAACCTATGGAGACAAACATATAGTCGGTTGAGAGAGAGAAGGACGCTAAGTCACTTTTTGAACTTTGGGAGATGAGAATGGTTCAAGTTCAAAAGCCACGTTGAAACCAATGCAGCTCTCTATTATAATTGCGGAATGTTCCAATAATTAGACATACTAAGCATCATCTGAAAAATATTGGATCTTGTAGATGAGGCTCCGACCTACAAAATGGTATGCAGAACTCAATTTAGCATAAAATCGACATAACGCCCTTCTCACTCTCACAGACAATGTTTTCCCCGGCATCAAGTTCAGGGCCTGAGACGACCTTGGCGGATGAAATCAAAACATTCTTAACCATGTTAACCCATTCAGGACTGGTCCCCAAAATAGTCCAGCTGAAGTCTATATGGAGAATGTAATCAAATAGGTCGTAACAGGTTAAAATAGTACCTTCAAGTTCAAATACACTCGGAACGTGCATTATCGACTCAAAGCACATTTCTAGAATATACTCGAGCATGGTGGTATTACAGGTATAGCGGCGGTTACAGTGTCCGCCTCATGCACGGGAGGTCCCGGGTTCGAACCCAGACCAGGTCATACCGAAGATTTTAAAAATGGTACCTTCTGCCTTCTAGCCATTTATAGAATGGAGAAAGGAAAGTTAGACACACAGAGTTACCAGAGGACTGGCCCCCTTCTGTAGCTTTCACTATATATAGTAGACGTGTGGGCCTAGGGCTAATGAATCGGAAATAGGCGCCTCCTTATGCGCCAAGTTGGCAAGGGAAGGACTTTAACCTTAACTAGCTAACTAACATTTCCAGAAAGAAGCACCAACACATTATTGCCAAAGCCCCAGGTTTCAAAACATTCACAATAAGAGGGCACCCTCAATGCCTGAAATAAACTCCCCCCCCCCCCCCCCCCCCCGGTTGCCTGGTCAGGCTAGCTGATAAGAGCCATAACACACATACATGTATGCTGCTTCCCAGAAACAGATTTTGGTGGCCCAAAAGAAAGAAAATGTTTAAAAAGTGTAATAAATTTGGTTACCAAGTTGGGCAAGTAAAATCTAGCCACATTTTCTTGGACTGAAGCTAATTTTTGGTGGACATATTTTTTGTAAAATAAATACGCAAAGTCGCAAACCATGACAATTAGCAAGTTTCTGGCTGACATGCGAAAGACAAATTTTGCGTGACTTCTTAGGTTCAATTTTCACACATTTGTTTTTAAAAGATACAGAAGAAAAGCAGTCATGAAGCAGTACGTGGAGATCGATGTTTTAACATCAGCGAAAATAGTGGAGGGGGGGGGGGGGGGCCATTATATAGCACCCCCCCCCCCATGGCCATTTTGCGCCACGTGTATGATGTAGGCCATTTACGCGCCTTGGAATAGGCTACCTAGATAGATTGCGCTTTATAAATGCTTGATATTATTATTATCATTATATTATTTTAGGGTTTAAGTTTGAAATATACAGCTAAAAAAACATTGAACAGTAAAAATGTATGCATTTATTCATCAATACATCATTCATTACATAAACCTTTCAAGGATTACTGTACAGTGCACAAGTTTACTTGCCAACACAACGCAACAGATGCTGAAATTGGCAATGTCATGGGTGCCGGTTATCTCATTAGTATGAATGGGGTCTCCAGCTGGCCTTGTTAGTATGAATGGGACCCCAGCTGGCCCTGCCATGCTATGATGACAGGACCTCATTCATAAAACTGAGTGGGGAAATGTTCACAACTTCACAGCATCTACATTCCAAAGACCTCTTGACAGTTCCTGAGCGGACCTAGTCTCCCTCTCCAGTCGCCAGAGCTACATGTACATATTATGTAGTTGTCACCCTGGGCCCATATTCATAAAAGCCTGCCCCCATATTCATGAAACCCTGCTAGCCTAGTTCCTTGCTAAGCATATTTTTAATGTGCAGTTTATTGAGCAACAGACAGTTTTCCTAGTCCCCAACTACAGTCAACTTGGTAAGTCTTCGGTACCCACTAAGTTAACCTTCGTTATCAACTAAAAGATCTTGCATATAATTCTTAATGACATTAACCAAAATAGACTAAGCAAGGAACTAAGCTAGCAGGCTTTCATGAGTATGGGCCCTGATAGCTTAGTTCCTTGCCAAGTCCATTTTTGTGACGTGGTCAAGTATTGACAAATGATCCTGTAGTTACTAACCAGGGTTAAATTAGTAGGAACCGGAGCTAACCATAATTGGGAGCTATGAAAATAGATGTTTGCTCACAAAACTGTATGATCTGAAATAGATTTAGCATGGAACTATCAAGCTAGTGGGGTCTTATGAATATGGGCCCTGAAGTTCACTTGTTTACTAAACTACAACTACAATTTTTCCCCAACTACAATTTGTCACCATGGATGTATTTCACTAGTTTACCTAACTTGAAAGTTTGGTACTTTGTATAGTAAATAGTGGAGCTAAACCTTCAAAGTAGGGGGAAGTTACGAAGAGGCCAGTGCCAATTTAGCCCGTAAAATGCCAATAAAAAACCTAAGAAAATCATGAGGGAGCAACCATCAAAATCATAAAGGGGCCCCCACCAAAATCATAACTTTACGAGAGTCTGCGCAAATTATAAAAGAGCTGCCATAATAAGCCATCATAGCTATGTAAAACAAAATGTTGAGTGCTAATTTAATGTCTATAGACTCATGCTTGAAATCAGCCGCCGAAAAATAGAATTTGAATATTTCATTTTAACAGAGTCAAATAACCATGAAACCACTCTTGCAGCAAACTATTTATAACTAAACACTACAACATTATACCAGCAGATATCAGATTATACGTGAAGATCTAAATAAAAAAATACTCTGCAGAATCATCATAAAAAAACATAATTGTGCATTGTTTTAAAATGAGCATGCAAATTGTGAAGCTTTTATGTAGTTTCCCTGTATGTACATTACATCCTGTTGCAAAGTGTCAGCACTGCACACATTAATCCTTTGGTTCCCATGAGAGCTAAAAAGTGTTGTGATTTCAATGACCTTTTCACGGCTGGCTTTGAGAGAAGGACAAAATGGTACTGGTAGGCAGCCCTTTCAAATGCTAGCCGCTATAGCACTAGCGAGAAGTATGATCCATGTTGCAGGTCCTTCTTTAAAGAGCAATGAAACTGTCTTTTTGCTAATATCATCATGTAGAGAGTTAACAGACGTTTAATTTGATACATGACTTGGCAATTTTGGCCTTATGGATCCCATGAAATCCTTCTGAGGACGTACCCCATTTATCGCTCGTTTTCTTATAAAATAATATCATAGAAATTGGAATTGAACAAAATTTACTGGTAGGAGTTTCATCATAATTGTATTTGTTTTGACATTATTCCTGACCTTAGGTTAGGTATTACATTGCAAAAATGAATACTAAGTTGAACAGCTCGGACAGATCTTTGCATATTTTGTAGAATGATGCATCTGGGGCAGGGGGGGGGGGGGGGGGGGGGGTGGCAGGGGTTTGTAGCCATTTATACCATGTGCAACAAGTTAATTAACAATTTACGACAATTAAATTGCATTTCATTTTTTCAAATATGGCCCATGTAAGATTCCCTGCAAGCTATGCTTCCTTGTGGCATCTCAAAAGCCATCTATTTGTGAAATATTTTGTGTACAGTATGTGATTTGTAGATCTTAAAAGGTAATTCAGTCGTACATCAGACGTGCGGTGCTATCTTGCGGACGCTGTGCGCACGGTGCGTAATACCAACGACAATACTCATTGACTCCGTGTTATGCAGTGCGCGCAATCTAGCTTAGTTCAAAATGGCGACCCCACGGAACAGCATCACCACGCTTTATGATCTTTAACATGTCACTTACTGATATTGTTTTTGTATGTGTTTCAAATGATTCAGATTTGTATTAGTTTTTAATTAAAATCATAATTTGATAATTTGTAGTAAACTGGTGTGGCAAGATTGGTAGAGCGCGCGCTTTCCGATCATGAGATCCGGAGTTCGAACCCTGCCCACCGCGTTTGTCCTTCAGCAAGACAATTTATCCACAATTGCTGAGCTCTCTCTACCCAGGTGTATAAATGGGGACCCGGTAGGAGGTGAAAGCCTTTATGTGAAGGATCTTCTCAATGCCCATGAGCCGCTTGGAAGGAATGCTCCCCAGGGAGTGGAGATGGTGCACACAATGTGTGCTGGTTTGCATTGTATCCTATGACCGGGGTAATAATATCATTGTAAAGCGCTTAGAGATGATAAATAAATCATATTAGGCGCTACATAAATCAAGTATTTTATATTATTATTATTATTAAACTAATCTTTAATTCAGCTCAAAGTTCATAATTGACTGATTCAGATAATTCCAGATGGTTAAGGGAGACAAAGGGAAATATAACAGGTGTGCCTTAGACAGGAAGTATCTATATATAGCAAATTCCTTACCAAAGTTCAAGTACTTGTAACATAAATAGTTGATTCAAGTAACTGCACGCTTCAGTTTCTCCCAGATTATGGAATAATCATGTATGCTGACTTTCAGACTTGATATGAAGCCTTCTACTGTAGTGTCAGTACAATATAAAGTTATCTTAACAATTAATTTCATAACATTTTTTGAAGACATGCTCATCAAAGAATAAATCATGACCTCTCTTCACCATAAAAGCTGTATTTATAGCTCCACAAATGTTGGTAAAACCTGCAATAAGCTCTCCACTATTTTCCTAATCTTATAAAATTACAATAATGAGAGATCCTATTTTTTCCAATCGGATCTTTTATTGTTGCCCTTCTAATCAATCATATTTGCCTTTTGCTGTTTGAAATCTGCTAATAAAAAGTAAATGTTGCATGTCACAGTGACAATCTGATTGGAATTCTTTGTTTCGGATGGTCGCCCAAGTTTGACAAAGCTCGTGTCTGCAGTACAAAAGCCCTCAAACAAAACCTCCCTATGACCTCCCAATCAAAATAAAAGCAAACTGGCGTGAACTCCTGTGGTTGTTTTCATTTCTGTTCTGACAACTTTCATCCGATTTCCAGAAGATAAAAATTCCAACTCAACATTCCCACCTCTCTGATGCAAGGTTTGTTCCATTGAAAAATTACATCGCCCAAAAGGAGCCAGAAAGAGGCCCTAAAATATTTAAAGAGGCCCCAAAATTAAAAAGAGAGTCCCCTGATATTTATTCCCTTCAAATATAATTTATGAAAAACAAATTTGATTTAATATATTTCAATGCACAAAGGTTCAAAGAGTAGACCCCAAAATCAAATATAATTTATAAGAACAAAAAAAAAAAAATGAAAAAGCCACCACAATCTATAAATGAGACCCTAACCCCCCAAATTAAAAATAAATCTAATTTGATGATCCTATTTCTCAACAGACAGGCTCAAAAGTAAGCCACAAAATAAAATTGTATTTTCCCCGATTCATTATTCCTACTCATACTTCATTGATTTTCATAGCGGCTAATATTTCCTACTTTTTATGGAGCCTAGATGCAAGGTGATTTTTCATTCCAAAGTACTTTTGTTTGTGAACAATTTGCGATTGTTTCGGTTTCACCGTCATAATACAATAGAGTGGTAAAGTGTGATGTCATAATGTCATAAATATTCCTTTAAAAATTTTCAAATTTGGACTTCATTTTCAGAAAGAGCATAACAAATAATGTCCAAATACCAAAAATCAAAGGAATAGGTTACATATTGGCAAGGCTATGCCCATCCGAATGATTTTTGTTGTCAATGGGCAATCAGTGTTATAGCGCACTGGTTCATAAATTTATGAACCAGTGCACTATAACACTGATTGCTCATTGAAGTAAAATTCATTCGGACGGGCATATCTCAACCAATACGTAACCTATTGCTTTGATTTTCGGTATTTGGACATTATTTGTTATGCTGTTTCTGAAAATGAAGTCCAAATTTGAAAATTCTAAAAAAGTGTTTTTATGACGTCATGGCTTCTGTACTCTATACTGAGGCACTTAAGCATGACCAATTTGAACACTACAATGGCTTCTTCTAATTTGGAATGCTATTCAGCACAATCATTAACTCTTCATGTCTTGATGATTTGATACATGTAATATGATGTATGGATATTCTGTCCAACAGAATCAGTTGACGAAATAGTGAATTACGAGTTCCCTACTTTGGTAAATCTTGCCTAATTAGTGAATGACCCAACTCACTGAGTTTGGGTCAACAAGGCATTTCAAATGTATTGAATTCTACACTTAGCTAAATCTTGCCAATTATCCTCCACAATCTGGCTGTGTATTAAAGTCAACAAGATGCAGAATTCAAGTTATGTATTATACTGTCCTTTTAGGCTTTTACATTTTAATGATATTATGAAGCAAGATAATAATAAACAAATCCCTGCAACTTGCACAATGTATTTGACTTGTACGACTTCTATTTCATTTGTCACCAAGGACAGACACTGAGTAATTGAATTCATTTAACCCGTTCTATCATAATCCACATTTTACACATTTAATGAACTTCAAGTGTGATTCATTATATTCATACATCAGGGCTCCACACTTGCCTTTTTTGACAGTGGCCCGGTCGGGCCAGTGAAATAAATTCTTCCCCTTTTTCTGGTGGCCCGAAAGAAAAATTTACTGGTTAAGTTTTTACTTTTCAAAATATCAGTCTTTCCTGATCTAACCTGAGATTATAGATGAAGCATGACCTGGAAGAGAACAAGATTTTTTTAAATTTAGTCAATGTCGGGTTTAAAATCTGCTTGCCCGATCGGGCCACCAAAATATGATTTTTGTTAAATAAATTTTTGCTGGCCTGAAGTGCAATTGAATTGAAGGGCCAGTATGAGTGTCGAGCCCTGGTTAGTTCAAGCCTCCACACTAACTTTTCTTTCTACTTGCCCATTCGGGCAAGCTAAATCAGGGATGTTCAAATTTTACTTGCCCGAACAGAAAATTTACTTGCCCATAAAACAATGCTGAAAAAAGGGCAAATTAATTTGGCTAGGTAGCCCAATCTGCTTGGCAACAATATGTCTTGTTTAAATCTTAGAGAAATTATTTTTCTCTCATAGTTTAACAGATCGGGCAACCAGATTAGAACATTTATGAAATTTTACTTGCCCAACATAAATTTTTGCTTTCCTCAGGCTTTCGGGCAGTAAGGCAAGTGCTTGTGCTTGTGCTTGTGCTTGTGCCTTGGTTAATTTAATATTTTGCTGAATATCATCATTATACATTCAAGATTTGTAAGTCTCGACTCCCAATCCAGATTATGTGTTAATTCCCTTATTATATTTTGATGCTTTTCAACCTCTTGCCTAATATTGTCATGCTCTTTATGAACATATTACAACAGATTGCATTCACTATTGTACAGTGTAATCTAGTGATCAACCATGTCTATAACATATACTTTTCTTTACTCCCTCAGGAGCAGTTTACATATTAGACCTTGGGGGTGTTTCACAAAGATCCTTTAGAAGTTGAACTTAACTCTAAGCTGGACTTAAAAAGTATGGAAAGCCATTAGTTTCTTTGAAACATTGTTGTAAATTTCCTTTTCCAGAGGCATAACATGTTGATTTAAATCATTAATATTTTCTACTATCAAGGAGATCTTATGTTCCTGATGAAACATTTATGAAAAGTCTAAACTACGTTCTTTTTTGCTTTTGAATATATTGTATTCCAAGGCTACATATGGCTTTCCATAATATTTAGGTCCAACTTAGAGTTAAGGTCAACTTAAAATCTTTGTGAAACACCCCCTGGTCTGTAAAGACCACCTGCTAAATAAATATAAAAGAAATAACACTTTTATCTGTAGGCCTATCCCTTGGGTGTTCTTTGTATTTATAAAGGTTTGAATGAAATCTCCTTCACACATAGTTTGCACTTAGAGTTTATAATGTTCCTTCATTTTCACATTTTGTTTATTTTGATCTTACTAGTTATTGTCATGTGTCTAACTCTCTGTCAATCAAACTTAAGTACATGTAAGTTTTAACAGTAAGGAAGAACAATATTTGAAATCATTTTAAAATAAATTAAAACAGTTCCTCCATTGCATATTTTTACTCAATGTTAGGTACTTCTTGCATGATTTGGCTCCACATATCAAAACTCACAATCACAATCAAACACACAACAACAATAGCAAGCAAACATCAAATGATTAATTACACCTACATTCTATAAAGCAATTCAAGGGGAAGATCAATTAAAAGGGTCAACAGTCAGCATTCAAATTTCAAGACTCTCAAAATACACAATGAAAACAAACATGAAAGTCTACAATTCAAAGATAACATCATAACAGTAATATCCACATTAAATACACTCAACACCACAGCAGAACAGTTCTAAAGCAATAACATACAATTAATTTATGAAAGAAACAAAACAGCCTACCTTTTTGATTTGGGGTATTTTTTGAAGGTCTGTGAGTTGAGCTCCGCGACCGACTTCTGCGCTTGCGGCTCCGCGGAGATCCCCAGGGCGCGCTTCAGCCGGGGCTGCCGGTGGATGTTCACCAGGGAAGGGGAGGTCGGTAGCACAGACATGAACTTATCCAACTTGGTGCGCATTTCAGCCAGTTCCTCATCCCGTACCCTTAGCAACCCCTCCAGCTCAGATATCCGCATCTCCTTATGCCGCAGCATTTTCTCCATCTCCATTAGGCTTCCCATTTTTTTTTTGCTGTTGATTATCTCCGAGAGAGTGTGATTCACAAAAGCCACAACAAAAGTATCCACTGGGACGAACAACTACCACTACCAGCACATAAAATTATAAACAACTGAGCTGCACGTGTGCAGTATTTGAAAACACAATTATACGACGTGGTTCACGCGTACGACCATAATGTATATCATCCACGATATGTTTCAGAACACGCAATTTATGCTGCCGAATCTCTACTCAGCTAGCGAAGGGTAATATGCCAAGATGTACCTGTTGACGAGCTACAGTTGTCAGCTCGTGAGAAAAGGAGATGACGAGAGGGGATTTGTTTATCGGAGGAGAGAGATTAACGGGATTGTCGGACCTACGCGCCTCTCTATCGCAAAACTACTTCCAAATCCAGGTGGCCGGTGGAGCTATAGAAGCATTTCCCGCGATCCGTAGTGAGACGAAACACTTGTTACAGTTTCTCAAACTCCCGATCGACTAGAGTACATCCAAAGTCGCACAAGCAACTACAACTGAAGTTTCAATAATATGAAATTGGACAAAGCTGGTTTATATCGCTCAAATGTTCACACAATACTAGATTGAAACTAGCCATTCTATCCCAACACCTGACTCAAACGTGTAGGCTGTCGAAATATAAACAGTAATGGTCCCAAAAGAGATGACCGCAGTA
Source organism: Echinarachnius parma (assembly GCA_037951105.1). Lineage (NCBI taxonomy): Eukaryota > Metazoa > Echinodermata > Echinoidea > Clypeasteroida > Echinarachniidae > Echinarachnius > Echinarachnius parma. Next base: position 175,361 of record JBAMJV010003749.1, read on the forward strand.
TGAACGTACAAACAGCGAGGCAGCCAACAGGCCGAAGTTACCGATTGTTATGCTATCGCGAGAGGCGGCCTTTCGCCTTGGCGGTGCGTTTTACGACGCTAAGCGACTTCGTATGCGCTATTAGTATTTGAAACTGAAAGTATACACACGCTCAATACTAGCAGCGTTCACGCATAACACACAATTACCGGTGAAGTGTAAACCCTAACAGCGGCAAGCTCTCAAAACAGCGCAACGCATGCTTGAGAAAAGCCGAGGGCAATTTATGCGATCTACACGCCACCGACTCGATCAAGTGTTTCATGTTTTGCCGTCAATTTGGAACGTTTATCCTCAATTTAGATTCCATTCCCAGCATCAATGTTAGTGAAAATTGCCGCTTGCCTGAAACGATATTTTTTTTTTTACTGTGACTTTATGAGCATACATATAATGTACGTACCCGGCCAATGAATAAACATGTGCGTATTAAAGGGGAAACCCCATGTTTTCGAAAGGGGCGGGGCAAGTGGTGGGCGTGGCCTGTACATGCGTGCGCGCGCTCGCTACGTCAATCCTGGGGGGAGGGGGGGGGGGGGGGGGGGGGGGGGGGGGAGACAGTTGCCCCCAATACATATTTTCTTTGATGGAAATGAAATTGCAGTGGCGTGCCCACAGTCTGGCCTTCCATGCGGTAATACTAAGAGCCATTCGGTAAAAGGAATAGTTCAGTTTTGGTATAGAGGGCGCTTCAGGACATTTTTTTTTGTGAGGTAAGGAAAAACTGAGTGTAACATTTGGAAAGCATATCATTTCAATGTTAGAATATACCTTATTTGATCAAAATCGGTTCAGAAACAGCTGAAAATCAATAAATAATCCGATTGGTATAAAAGTGGGATCCCATTTTTATTCGGCAATTTAAAGGGGTAGACAAGTACAGTTTTGGTCAAACTTAATTTTAGTAACCACAACCTGCACCATAACATTACAAAATAATAGTTATAACTCCACCATGCTTTAAAGTTATTACAAAAGACTAAGTAAAAAGTATGTTATCATTCAAAAAGAGTTGTTAAACTACAAGAGGGCGCTCTCTAAAAACGCATCGGTTTAAAAAGCTGAAGTGATCGTATTCTAGTAGAACCAAGGTCGAACAAAATTGCAACTCAACGAAATAACTAAATCATCACCATCATCATCAATTTCACCATCTTCATCACCAGCACCCCATGATTGTGAAAATTTGATAATTATTTCGCGGATTTCTCCGGCTGTTTATATTGGGGTTATATCATCGATATATAAACACAATATCGATGTTCTACATTGTATGCTTTGATCTATACAAACATTATTGTTTAATCTATACATTTATGCCAATTAATTTTCCTTGTTCATTTTGATACTGTTTGTAAATTGTCGATGTCTAAATGGGGTCTAATGTAGTATCCCTTATTAGGTTGACCCCCCCCCCCCCCCCCCCCCCACCCCCCCCCTCATAAATTCTTGTTTGTAATGTATGATGTAATTTTGTTTATGTATTCCTGTATTCATTTGTTCACGGCCCTGCTAAAAAGCAACTTTGAAGTAAAAGCGGGCATTTTACCATTGTATATACCGCGACTAAGTAAAAGAAAAAAACACAAAACAAACACAGTCTGTGTTACTATATCAGAGCAGGTTGATCTCTATCAACATGCTCTGCTTGTTGCTATATAGCGCCATCTTGGATTCTTTGCTATACAGGTTTGCATATTTTTCTCTTCTCTTGCTGATGCGATAAATTGAATTCTCCGTTGATTTATTTCAGTAAAATATTGCATTTTAGCTTGATATTCACTCTATTGTAATTTAATAGCGCAGGGGAAACAGGAAAAGACACAAAGTCGTCTATTATATATAATGCATACTCAATAGATCACCAGTAATCCAAAGATTTGATTTTAATAATATTTAAATGTATACCGACACCAAAAAAGTTCAAATAGTACTGTATGTTTTTTAAAAATCCCACACATCTCACCCCTACAGTAGTTATACTACGGGATCGGGGAGGGGGGCTCCAGTCCCTCCGTCAAACAACTTTTTGGGCCAAAAAAAAAGCTATCCTCCATCCGGTCCATTCTACTTTGTACACTTTTCATGTGTATTTGATTTGCCAAATAAATAACAATAATAATAATAATAATTTAATCTCAACATATTTGCTAGATCATCTTCATCATCACCGTCATCTCTATCAACATGCTCTGCTTGTTGCTATATAGCGCCATCTTGGATTCTTTGCTATACAGGTTTGCATATTTTTCTCTTCTCTTGCTGATGCGATAAATTTAATTCTCCGTTGATTTATTTCAGTAAAATGTTGCATTTTAGCTTGATATTCACTCTATTGTAATTTAATAGCGCAGGGGAAACAGGAAAAGACACAAAGTCGTCTATTATATATAATGCATACTCAATAGATCACCAGTAATCCAAAGATTTGATTTTAATAATATTTAAATGTATACCGACACCAAAAAAGTTCAAATAGTACTGTATGTTTTTTAAAAATCCCACACATCTCACCCCTACAGTAGTTATACTACGGGATCGGGGAGGGGGGCTCCAGTCCCTCCGTCAAACAACTTTTTGGGCCAAAAAAAAGCTATCCTCCATCCGGTCCATTCTACTTTGTACACTTTTCATGTGTATTTGATTTGCCAAATAAATAACAATAATAATAATAATAATTTAATCTCAACATATTTGCTAGATCATCTTCATCATCACCGTCATCACCCACATCATCATCATTGCCACCATCATCTTCATGATCACCTTCATCGTCATCATCATCATCATCATCATCACTATCATAACATAATTTTTACCATCGCTATAACCATTGTCATCATCATCACCATCATCATCATCTTCATCATCATTATCATTATCATCATCATCATCATCATCGTCCTCCTCCACATCATCATCATCATCATCATTATCATCATCATCATCACCATCGTCCTCCTCCTCATCTTAATTATCATTCAAGAGTAGCCGAGAATATATAACATCATCGTTCTCCTATTACTCACATGAGTACCGCCAACATCATTTTATTATCATCATCACCATCGTCATCAATTTCACCATTACTATCACCATCTTCATCACCAGCACCCCAGACACATGATTGTGAAAATTTGATATATTTTTTGCGGATTTTTGCGGCTGTTTATATTGGGTCTATACCATCAATATGTATACAAACTATCGATGTTTATGAATACAAAATATCGATGTTCTATGTGTTGATCTACACAAATTATTGTTTGATCTGTGCATTTATGCCAATTGATTTCCCTCGTTCATTGTGATACTGTTAATTGTTGATGTACCCCCTTTCTTTGATTATGTTTATTTTCCCCCTTTTAAAATTGTTATTTGTAATGTATGATGTATTATTTTATGTGTTCCTGTATTAATTTGTTCACGGCCCTGCTGAAAAGCAGTGATTACCGTGATTAAATAAATTAAACAAACAAAAAACAATCAAACACAGTCAGTGCTACTCAACGTGAGAGCGGGTTGATCTCTACATATTCTGCTTATCAGAGTGGCCGTATTGCTGCTTACTGCTATAGCGCCATCTTGGATTATTTCCTATACAGGTTTGCATTTTTTTTCTCTCTTGCTGATGCGATAAATATAATTCTCGGTTGATTCCGATTTTAGTGAAATGTTGCATTTTAGTTTGAGATTCACGCTAATGTAGTTTAAAAGTGCAAGTGAAACAGGAAAATACACATATTCGTCTATTAAATATAATTCATACTCAATTGATCACCAGAAATCCACAGATTTTGTTTTAATAAATATAAAATGTATACCGACACCAAAATAAAGTTCAAATATTATGTACACAAATCTCACAAAAACATCTCACCCCTGCGAGCGTGACAGGAGACTACCATACAAACCATGGACCACGGGTTCGGTGGGGGGGGGGGGGGGGGGGGGGGGGGGTGGGGGGCTGCAGTCCAGAACATAACATTACAAACTAATAGTTATAATCATGCTCGAAAGGTATACAAATTACAAACGACTAAGTAAACAGCCTGTTATTATACAAAAAGAGCTGTTAAAACACAAGATGGCGCTCTCTAAAAGCGCATTGATTTCAAATTTTACCAGTGCCTGATAAATCGGACTTACTTCCCGTCATAGTATCGAACAACTATGCCCATTCTCTCGGCACACAGCTGAATGCACACTTATAACAATGGCGCGCGGATTGCTCGTTGTTCGATGCTATGACGGGCAGTAAGTGCGATTTATCAGACACTGACTTGGTAAAAAATAACAAAAAATGGGAACCTGACATGGTGTGCACTCACAGCTCCCTAAAAAAAACTACACGACCAAAATAACTGTTCTTGGTATCGTTTTTCATTGGAAAAGACATCCTATCTCCGATGGACATACTCATTTTGTTACTATATTTTGGGAAGTGCCCGTTCCGTTTTTGGGGCCACCCTGTATATAGTTATAAATGTATTTGGCAATATAAGCAAAAAATTTTAGCCTACAAAATGTAATTATTATAATATATGTATATCCTCTTTTAATTTAAATTTTAATCTAAACATAAATGAAAAATTAAAGTGTCTAAAGAGATACATTAATTTACTTGTATCACTAATTGAATGTGACATTAAAAATGTAAATTCATACAAAAAGTTTACCAAGATTTTAACATTTCAACAATTTGCAGCACATAAGCAATGGCTGGTAATCGCAGGCGTTTGTGACTGCCCCATTAGGTTCTAAAGTTCAAGACACCCACATCGCAGACGAAGCAATATTTCATATTTTAAACGATGACGTCGTTAAAGGACAATGCAATCCGAACAAATCGTTGTATGCAGTTATACATATGATGAATAGTCTCTGAAAGTTTGAGCACAATCAGTCAAGAAATAAGAAAACTATGGCTCTTTTGAAATGTCCATTTATTTCTACGAGTGTTTCAATGGGCAACACACTCTGGCAAAGTTGTTGACTAGTCCCCATACGTTTTTGTACATATAATTTTATTGTTTATATTTTGTCTTAAATTTTCTCAAATTATATGTTTACCATTCATTTGATTTCAACATACCTTATCTTTAATGCCCCCCCCCCTCCGCGATTTTTGTTATTGCTCCAAAACACGGTAAGATGACGCGCCGCTGCTTGGTGACTTTTTTTTTGGGGGGGGGGGGGGGGGGGTGGGGGGGGGGGGGGGGTCTTGCGCATATTTAAAAAAAAATAAATTTGAAAATCGGACCTACCGTTACGATGTCACATGACCTTTTGTCTATGCATGTCAGCCCGAAAATCGCTCAATTTCGTGATTTGTGTACAAAATTATGGCAATATCAGTTTTCGTAAAAAGAGGTATATCATTGGTTAGTTGGTCTTGTTTACATTTTATATGTTTGTTTTGGGGTTCAAAATAGTTGAATTATAGTTAGAAATAAAATAAACAACAAAAACAATACAATACATAAGTTTAAAAAACAAAGAAATACATAAGAAATTATAAAAACAATAGAAAACATAAGGAAGAACCTGACTCTTCCAAATTTTTTTTGTCGCATTATTATTCCAAATGCTCTAAAGAATATATATAGTGAAAACCAATGTTTAATTATGAAGAATATATGATTTATGGGTAAAAATATGAATTTTATGACCTTATTTTCATAAATTACCATAAATATGCAAATTAATGAACTTTTCAAAAAATTAAAATTACCCATTGTATTCTATACACTTCAATCATCATGCGTGCACATTTTCACGGCGATCGGCCGCTCCGCGGCCGAGATCTTAGGGGGGGAGGGGGGGGCCATAATGGCCACCCCCGGCCTGCTGAAGACCTCAAATAGCCCGGCCTTTTTAGGGTTAAAGAGCTATAGTTTTCTTGTTTCTTGCCCGATTATGCTCTACCTTTCAGAAATTATTCCTCCTGATCTCTTCATGTCAATGAAACCAACCGTTTTGCACGGGTTTAACTGTTCTTTAATAATTGCAGTCATTAATTAGCCGTATTGCTCCAGTTCGATTAAGATCTGTCAGTACCCGGTATTCGTTCGGCATGCGATGGACATTACTCTTGTAGTTAAACCTGATTCGTTCATAGTAGTGATGTCGGAGAGTTTGGTTTGGCTGCCGCGGATCTTCAGCGAACGGGTAGAAACCGAAGAGTGCTATCTTCTGACAGAACTGCGTGGCAGCCGTGTACGCTGCGAGACCGGTGGTGGGATACTTGGCATTCCAGACTCTAAAACATAAATATAAAAATAGTTACACAAATAAGGGATTTACATTAAAATTCCAATGAAAAGGTACAGCGATTTGTCAAGTATAAACAAAGAAAACATAGGAAAAATCAACATTTCAAATACAAATAAATGACATTGGTTCAATAAACCAAGAGTTTCCAAACATTTAAGCAACTTTATTATTTTCCAAACACGGCATACTAAGAATAACGCCGTAAGGAAATAAAGACTTTTAAAACTCTCACCCTACAAATGCGATTTTTGTATTGAATTTTAAAACTGATACAAACATTTCAATTTGTTTAAAGAATTGGGTCAATAACAAAATGTTTCAAATGTGACACTGTACGTGGCACAATGGAGGGAAATCCATTCCATAACTTCCATAACTATTTCCATAATGTAAAGGGATAGTTAAGTTTTGGTAGAGAGGGCGCTACACAAATAATTTGTTTGTGAAATTTGAAAGAGCATACAATTTTAATGACATAATAAACTTTATTTGATCAAAATCGGTTTCAGAAATGGCTGAAATATCCATAAATGTTACCATTTGTAATAATTGTGGGGGTCCACAATTATTCGATAATTTTGAACCAGACGTTAAAAAATGTTTTTAAATGCTTCCTCTTTTCAAAAAATTACAAGATGTTTTTGAGAAGTTGTTGATTATTTCTTTATCTAATCACTACTTCAACAAAACATCATATTATGCAAAATACAATATTTTATTTTAAAAAGTTAAAACTAATGGGTTTTTAGAGAGTTTAACGGCTCTTTTTGAATGATAACAGGCTTTTACTTAGTAATTTGTATTTGTTTATTCCTTTCGAGCATGGTGGAGTTATAACTATTACTTTGTAATGTAATAGTACAGGGTTTGGTTACTAAAATTTAGTTTTACCAAAAACTGTACTCTCTTTACCAAAACTCAACTATCCCTTTAACATAACATAATAACTTCATGACAAGTACAACATGAAACAAAGACATAAACTCGATTTTTGCAATTCAAAGAAAAAATTAAGTGATTATAGCAAAGAGAGAATTAAATAGCATAATACGCTAATATAACAAGAGAGCCGTGAAATCGAAAGAAATATAGGTGTATATACACGGCCAGATCTTTAGGTTCGAATTTTCAAACCACTCAAGCTCCCTGCTTATGATGGTTGGTCTACTGCATTTGTGTATTTGTTATAATAATATACATCATTTATTGTCACATTAATTTATATTATGATTGTATAAACTATTCTCATTTCATTGTATTATTTTGATGTATGGAAAATGTTCTTTGTATATTTCATTTTGATTTTGTTAATAAATGCAGAAATAAATCTGCCTTAAAAAAAGAAAAAAATCTGCTTTGATTGTTTCATATTTTTGCGCAGGTTAAACAGACATGTCAACCATTACCAGACAAAAAGTGCCATCTCTAATCTTTCCAAACGACCAAGTGATGGCCTGGAGAAGTTAATGGTATATTTTCTCAATGTAACCTACGAATAGTACAGATGAATTATATGAAACTACCAAACAATCTTTATCATGCAAATATTTGCTTGTATTCCATCTATTGCCAATCATGGAATAAATTCACACGTTGGGTCTTATGATTTTAACCGCTCCAAAAATGTTGAGAGATTTTTGTTGATTAGTCAAAAATAGCATGTTTTATATATGTTCCTGTAGACAAAAATATAGAAATTATTACCAAGATTGCTTGACCTATCAAAAAATCAAAATATACGTCTGAACATGCCGTATACAATTTTCATTGGAATCGACCATATACACACTCCTTATTTTAATATAAGCTTTTAAAATCCAAAAGCATATTACCGGGGGTCCAGTTGTCATTGGTTTGCAATTTATTTTCTGCCACCCCCCCCCCCCCCCCCCCCCTCCCCTCAATCGCAAAAAAACTGGATCGAAGCCTCTGTAATAGCTTTCCTTTTTACCTTGATGTGGTTGGTATCACGCCCTTGACACCGGGACTATACGCAAACGAAAGATTGATGTGATATCTTCTCCGTAGCTCTGACAGAATTTTCGGAATTTGGGCGTAATTACCCTTGAAGTACCACATGGTTCTTCCTTGTAGATTCCCTGCTCGCTCGATCAGGTCCACGCAAAGCTCCCTTGACTCATTTATTTTCGAAAAATTAGCGCACTTTCCCTCCACTTTTTCCTCGGCAAAGTTGCCTCTCCAGCTTTCTCTGGGCTAAGTCTTCAGAGTAATCTTCCTTGTCGGACGTGCACTGCGCTAGCTGTCTGGCTAACTCAAAGTTGAAAGTTGATAGATTGACCTTTGACCCTACATCTGAGGCGAACGCGCCGCCGTAAGGCGCAAGGTTCAAGCGTATGACAAATTGGAACGTATCGATGACGTCACCGCATCTGCTATCCAATAGGATTCCGCTGTTGCCGACAATTGCGCATAGATTCTGCGGAGAGACGCTCCTCGAATTGTTGATTTTGAGCAGTTTGGTCTTGTTCGCCTCATGACGAATGTCTTTGTCGGCCACGTCTGGGAGGTATACCTGAGCTGCCTGCCAACGCTCGGTATAATGCGAAACTTTACTCCTGTTTGTCAGTGAAAAAACAAGAGAAGAAAAAAACAGAATTTGTGTGCGACGTCAATCCAGGTACGTACTGTACTACAAATTTCATTTGGAATGGTCAATAAACAGAAAGACTACATTTTGTGTGTATCATACGCATGAATTGGGGGCAAATGTATCACAATTTATTGATCCTGGGGGAATTATAGTCTTATAGCGCTACTGTACGTGCCACAGGCTAATTACATAATTCGAAGTACACATTATAATCCGGGTAGAAAACAGCAATGCTGATTTAGCAGTAAATTACCTAAATATCAGAGACGTCGGTCCGTTTTTGTGATGGGGGGGGGGGGGGGGGCGAAATTTGAAAAATTGTCCAGAGTCACCAGTGAGAGAACTAAAAGCCCCACATTGGCATGCCTATAATTTACAAGTGTCTTGATGGCTCGAAGCCTTGAATTGGTTGAGTCAAGGGGCACCCACATTTTGGGGACATAATGGGAGTCCAGGGGGCGGAGCCCCCAGAAGCTTTTAGATTTAGACATTTAGAACTCCTATAATATGTGATAAAATTGTATAAAATAGTGAATCTATTCTAGCGTATTTTTAAAGGGCACAGCGAGGGAAAGATTGAAATAGTGGTCAAAGACCCTAAATAACAGTGGCATTGGGGGCACATCAGCCCTGAAAGCTTGTTGATATTAGCACTTATGAAATCATAGATTTTTAAATTTGATAATGGACACAATAATCAATTTGAATTAATGAAAGCTTAATTTACGGCTTCTGCCCAAAGTTCTGTACATGTGGAAAACAGAGACCCCTTATTGCTCTTGCCGAGGGTCCAGGGGGCGGAGCCCCCGGAAGCTTTAGGATTTTTTTTGCAATTTAGCACATTCAGGACGGGGTTTAAAAAGTATAAAATAGTGTTTTTTATGGGTGTGTACATAGCGTGCATGGCAATGTAGTAGCGTGGAGCCAATGGGATGGGTCCAGGTGCTCCTGTATTATATAGAGCCATTGATAGAGTCCAGGGGATTGAGCCATCGGGAAACTTAGATTTCAGCAATTTAGAACTCTCAAGCTGTGTGTTCCTATAAGGGAAAATGTTGAATCGTTTTAATATGTGCAGTTTTGACGAGCGATTACATTTCGGTGTGCCATATACAGGTGGAGAGCAGAGGGCCCCAGTATAGAGGGTACAGGGGACGTATATAGCCGTCTTATTTCTTAGTTTTCAACCAAATGATACATAAATTTAATAGACAAACGACATCCCTTTTCTCGACCAGAATATTACCACTAAATAACAGCTTTTAAGTCTTTTTCAAACTTTACAAAAAACAGCTTTTTTGAAGGTTAATTAATGATAAATGTGTTATCCCCTCTTTGGCATTATATCACTGAAATTTTCTACCTCATTTTTCGGAATTATTGGGGGGGGGGGGGGGGGGGTGGGGCGATTCATCAATATTTTCATTTGGGGGCGACTGCTTCCCTGCCCCCCCCCCCCCCCCTCCCCCCTAGGATCAACGCCTCTGCTAAAATTTGAACTCATTCGTTTCGAACCCTACATCACGTGAATTGAAGTGGACCGTACCATCCGAGTGTGTCGCAACATTCACAATATCTTCTTAGCAGTGCTGAATATATTAAAGCCATATGACAGTAATGGGAAACGCCCTACTCACAAACAATGAAATGTACGCTCTTATCACCAACCATGCATGTGAAAGAATATGAGATTATACAAATTTAGCCAAGAACCATTATCTTCTTTTAAAACTATACTTAAAACCCACTTGTTTAGATTTAATTAGTTCCGTGCTATTGTTCTTGTAGAACTGTATAAGTATACTTTTGAATATTGTTGTAAATAATAATGTAAAGGGCATAGGGAACCAGTATGGTTATAATGCGCTATAATAAGCTGCACGTATTATAATTTGTATTAAATCGATATCGGCGACGGTTGTAATTTGAAATGTTCGTCCGCACATTACATTTGTAAAGCACACGCAAGCCCCGCCGCGCATGGCAGAACGGCTAGCCGATCGGATATCTGCAAGATTCGCGGCCGGGTAAGTTCCGGCGGGCCATAGAAGCTGTGCGCCATTCAATCTAATCGGCGGCGCATGCAGTTCCCCTTATTTGTCTGCATTTTACGATGTTATGGTTTATAATTAAACACATAAGCCCTCTTTTGTACCTTTCCAAACATGTTGATCAATTTGTTTAGCCAACAGAGTGGATTTTTGTAATTTTCCCAACAGTGTTATATGGCTTTAAATGACAAAAAATCTCACTCTGTGTTTTGGGATTATGGTACTACATTATAATCTCAGGGTTAAAATGTGACATCCCATTCATACTTACGTCTAGCACTGGCTCGGCCCTGGCTTAATCCAGTGCTAGACGCAAATATGAATGGAATTGTCTAGCCTCAGCCTAGCCTGGCATTATAGTGATGCCAGAAACGGATTGGATTGTTTATTCAACGTTGCGCATGCGCATTACGGTATTGCGCGTTCAGAAATGCTTAGTCATCGTTACGTCACAATAGAAGTGTACTAGTGCGCATGCCCAGACAACATCCCATTCATACTTACGTCTAGCACTGGCTCGACACTGGATAAATCCCATAGTCCAGTGCTAGATGAAAAAGCCGACCATTCATACTTGGCATCAACATATTTGACGCGCAAGTATGAATACAAACAGTGGCTTGGAAATGTCTAAGACCTGTCTGGGCATGCGCATTGTGTTCATATGACGTAACCTCTATTGTGACGTAACGATGACTGAGCAAATCTGAACGCGCGATACCGTAATGCGCATGCGCAACGTTGTGCTAGACGAGTGTCTAGCATCACAATTCTGCCAGGCTGAGCCCAAACTGATGCTAGACATTTCCATTCATATTTGCGTCTAGCACTGGATTTATCCAGTGCCGAGCCAGTGCTAGACGTAAGTATGAATGGGATGTAAGACATTTCCAAGCCACTGTTTGTATTCATACTTGCGCGTCAGTTATCCACTGTTATAAAATGGGTAGAAGAATCCCTGCATTCTGATTGGTCAATTAGCATGTTAAAGTTTTTTACTGATGCATGGCTCACTTTAGTTTGATTTTCAGTTTTTTTGCGCTTATTTTATAAAAACAAATGTTGCACAGGGGTATTTCGTGGATTAAAAAAAAAAATAATAATAAAAAAATTATCATTCAAAAACTAAAATTTAATGTTAAAATTTATATAATGTTTTTTTATTTCATTTAAACCAAAAATATAAAAATAAAAAAAAATTTAAAAGTTTTTATTTATTTAAAAAAAAATAATATAAGCAACATTTTATGATAAAAAAAAAAAATAATAAAATGTGAAATCAAATTTTTTCCCAGCCATGGGTTAGTACTTTTGAAGCCATGGGTTAGTACTTTTGAAGCCATGGGTTAGTACTTTTGAAGCCATGGGTCGGTAAATTTAGCCAATTTAGCCATTACTGGGAAAAAGTCTGATTTTCACATTTTTTTGCGCCCATTTTATAAAAACAAATGCTGCACAGGCATATTTCGTGGATCGGTAAGAATTGTATGCACTCTTTTAACTTTGGAAATGGTCTAAAACCCACTCGCTGCGCTCGTGGGTTTAAACCATACCAAAGTTAAACTCGTGCATCCAATTCGTACCGATCCACTCATGCCTGTGCATCATTTGTATATTGATGCCAAGTATGAATGGTCGGTATTTGCGTCTAGCACTGGCTCGGCACTGGATTAAGCCAGTGCCGAGCCAGTGCTATACTTAAGTATATGAATTGCCTGTCACTTACTGAATTGTCTCGGCTGCCGTCAAATTGAAGACATATTGTTGGCTATGGGGACGCGAAACTGGCGGATATGTAGTGTTAAGGGCCCGGACGGAATGGAGTGGATAAATCGGAACTAAAAAAACACACAGACATTTGGTTTACAAATTAAAGGCGTCTGATATATTATGTCATTAACTTTATCAACATGTTTAATTAAAGGTGCACCTGTAAAGTGTCAGATATTGCCCAAAATGACATTTGAGACTCCAATCCTGTACCAAAATCATTGTAAGATATGTCCGAATGATGTGTGAAAGTTTCATCGAAAAAGAACACTGCTTTCCTGGTTAAAAAAGCGAAAATATGCGTCAGCTTTTAAAACGGACGTTTATGAGGTTTATGACCGTTAATTAACGCTTTTGAGCTGAATGATAGATATCGTCATACTAAAGGGGCATTTGAAAAAAATCTAACCCTATTTTATTCTTCTCTTACCATAAGCTAAACAGAGAAACGAGGAAGCTCCAAGTAATTTTCGTGGAGTTAGACACTTTACAGGCATTCCTTTAATACAAATATGTTATTGTTGGTAGTTTAAACTGCTGAATATCATTGGCAAACGGGCACACTGTTTGCCCGAATACCATCACCATCTTCCTCAATTTCACCTTACAAGAAGAAAAAAAAAAGTTAAATCACTGAAGATTTATTGCATTTTGTTTTTGTCTGGTAAAAATGGGGACGATGGTAATCGGGCAAAAAATAATATGCACTTTTCATGACTTTTCCCTGAATAGATCATGATTTTGCCAGAATAAACAAGCTTTTGCACGAACATGATATGAGTTTGCCGGAATGATATTATTTTACCCGAAAATGATTATGAGTATTCTCGAATACAATATGAGTTTGCCCGAACATGAAATAGATTTATTGTCAATAATAATCAGTTCAATATTTACAATTTATAATATAATCATAGTAAATATTTATGATACATCATGAAATTGATAATACAAAATGGGTTAACAAAATAGCACAATGAAAGTCGAGGTTAGCCCCGATAATAATAAATTACACAAACAAAAATACATTTTCAGCTGAACTAACTTATTTACACTATAATGTAAATAAGTGAGTTCAGCTGAAAATTTACATACATTATATGTACACAAATCAAAATTGTATCAATCAAAACCTAAAATAAATTATTCGTTATTAATTATTATTTTTCTAATCATTATACTCGCTGCAAGTTTACTGTTTTAGTGATTGGCAACAGTTTTCCGTCTAATATTTTCCAACGTTTGTTTTAATTTTGATAACGCTTATATTACATTTCTCTTTATTTTTTCTTAATGAAAAGTAATCAATAAATTCATGAGGTGGATTATTCTTTATCAAATCATGCATGAATGTACCAATCATATAGCGGTATTGCCTAAAGATGTCTAACAGTTTTAATTCCAAAAATAGTGGACCTGAAGGATGTCTGATATCTTTGAATGTTAAAGAAGCGATGTAGAAAATAAAAACATGAGAAAGAGAGTGCCAATATCTGTCCTGATTTTGGGGTTTCACTATATAATACAGGGGCGTAGACAACGGGGGGATGAGGGGGATGCATCCCCCCACCTCACAAGGTGGGGGGGGGGGGGTGACATGTACAATCATCCCCCCAGGTTTTAGGGAAGGATATATTTTGTCTGTGTGTATCTGTATACGAGTGAGAAAGAAAACATTATTTGTATGAGCTAAGACTTGTTAATTCTAACGTTAACAAAGTAATGTATACATCAATTTTCAATTTTCGCTGCGCGCTTCGCGCGCGAACAGATTATCTCAGTTTGTTGTGTAACTTGCGTGTGGTCTGGGGTGGGTATTTGTTTTTCTGTATACTGGGCCACGTAGTTCCAGCGTAGGATGGCATTGCTCTGGCTGCTTGTGTGACGTGCACCAAATTGCACCATTTCAAGTATATTATATAAATGCAAAATCTTCTCCGTGGGAGGGGGATACCCCCTCTCAAACCCTTCATATTTGGCTCTGCCCCAGCCCTCGGTAGCTTCGCCCCTCGGGACTCAGGCTAAGTTGTTAGATCATACATAATGTGGCATATGGTGATGTTGGAACTGTGTATGACGCGAAATATAAATACACTATTCAGTGTTTGTGTTGGGGTGCATATTCATTAGTGTGTCAATTATTTGTTTTCTTCGTGAAAATATATTTAAAATTTCTGGTCGATCAAATCATAACACGCTTTCCCAGATACAGTCAATGTTAAGCCCGAATTTCCTATCTAGGTAAGCACCAAATTTCACAATTTCAAGTACAAAAATGCAAAAGCTCCCCACCGTGGGAGGGGGGACACCCCCCTCCCACACCCTCCCCCCGCTCAGTCACTTCGCTCCCTCGGGCTGTGACTGTGAGTGTGGTTGGGCATGAGCCCCTACACACACAAAATCGTGAGCCCCCATAGGTTTTGCCCCCCCCCCCCCCCCCCCCACGGAGAGGACTTTCAAGCAATTGTCTTGGTCTCGAAATATTTCGGCAGGTGGTCTCGGCCGCGAACAAAATTGGTCTTGGTCCAGTGAACGGCAAATCATCCCCCCAGGTGTAAGAACCTGTCTACGCCACTGATATAATATGTAAATCAGCGTGGTAATAAAGCGAATAAGAAAAGAGTTAAGATAAGATGTATACATGACGAACAAATTATACATTCTGTATACTTTGCCACTTGTCGTACTTTGTTGTTCTTTAAATGAATTGTGGAAATAATATCAAATAAAATGAAATCAACAAACATAACACGATTGCTCAAATGCGTGGTAATAGACATGTATATTATAATCTGATTAAACTTTTGATTGATGAATGCAATATCGGATCAATCGTGATTCATTCAAGAATTCTGTATGGCGCTCACGTTATGTTCTAAAGAGGTTGAATATTAATGAAACACATTGGCCATTCCTGCATAGCCTTATAGCTAACTCATTTTTCAAACCACCCTGTTAAAAGGGATAGTTGAGTTTTGGTATGGAGGGCGCTACACAAAATAATTCTTTTGCGAGATAATGAAAAACTGAGTGTCAAATTCAAAAGAGCATACAATTTTAGTGACCAAATGAACTTGATTTAATCAAAATCGGTTCAGAAATGGCTGAAATCAGGGGCGTCGATCCGTTTTTGCGATTGGGGGGCGAAATTTTTCCAGAGTGACCACTGAGAGACCTAAAAGCCCCACATTGGCATGCCCGGAAGTTTATTATGCGCTCATTGAAAGTGTCTTGATGGCTCGAAGACCTGACTTTGGGGGGCACCCACATTTGGGGACAATAATGGGGGTCCAGGGGGCGGAGCCCCCGGAAGCTGTTAGATTTCAGACATTTGCAACTCCTATCATGGGTGTTAAAATTGTATAAAATAGTGAACCTACTCGTAACGTATTTTTAGGGCATAGCGAGGAAAAGATTGAGCCTTGCATGAGATGGATCCACGTGATCATGTAGAGCCGTCAATATAGTCTAGGGCATTGGGCTCCCATGAAACTAAGCAAGGGCGTCAACAACTTCTCAAAAGTGGAGGGGAGACATTGCGGGGAAGCGAAGCGACCGAGCGGGGGAGGGTGTTGGAGGGGGTGTCCCCCTCCCACAGTAGGGAGCTTTTGTATTTTGGGCGTGAAATTGTGCTATTTGGTGCACACCTGAGACAAAAATTTCACGTAATATGAAAAATATAAGTATGGAACCAAACATGCATAATGACAAAGGGAGGGGGACAATCTCCTCCACTTTCAAATGTGGGGGGGACATGATATTCCAATTTGATTTGCGTTCAGCGCATCTATAGATGAGAGTTTAAGGTGTGCGTTTGAGAAATTACACTGCCCAACACATTTCGAAAAGTGAGTTCCCGCAACCAAAATGAAACTTGCAATACAAAAAACTGTATGCGCGCGAAGCGCGCGGCAAAAAAAAGAGATTTACAATCCTTTTCAAACTAAAAAACGGCCATTTTGAAGATTAGCTATTGATAAATGTGTCTTTCCCCTCTTTGGCATTATATCACTAGATTTTTTTCTTCCTCATTTTCGGAATTATTGGGTGGCGAATTTTGTTTACCCCAATATTTTCATTGGGGGGGGGGGGGGGGGGGGGGGGGCGACCGCCCCCTGCACCCCCCCCCCCCCCAGGATTGACGCCCCTGGCTGAAATATCCATAAACATAACCATTTGTAATAAATGTGGGGCCCCACACTTATTCGATAATTTTGAACCAGCCGTTACAAAAATGCTTCCTCTTTTCCAAAAAAACACAAAAACGAATTTGAACTGCAAAATACAGCTGCGGTGACAAAATCGGCTAAATTGAATGCACACAAAATGAATTCGTGTGGCCAACTTACGAAATTGACAGAGAAATCCTATATAAAGGTGTCTTTTCCACAATGTGTGCTGGTTTGCATTGTATCGGGGTAATGATATCATTGTAAAGCGCTTAGAGATGATTATCAATCATATGAGGCGCTATATAAATCGAGTATATTATTATTATTTATTCCCACGTTTCGAGGGTCAACAAATCTATTAGAACGAGTGCCACTGTTATGGAATAATATTTTAAAAAGACCTTGCAATCCAAGACAGTGTCCATTCGTTTGATATCAATAACAGAGATCAAGGAATTCTTGTGAAATACATGAACGTGTGACCATAGGCGCCGGATGTGGGGGGGGGGGGGGGGGGGGGGGGGGGGCAGGGGGGCGGCCGCCCCCCCCCCCCCCCCCCCCCCCAATCCAAAAAGTGGGGGCAAAACGCCTTTTTGCCCCCCCCCCCCCCCCCCCCCAAAAAAAAAAAAAAAGGCCCCCCCCCCCCCAAAAAAAAAAAAAAAAAAAAAAAAAAAAAAAAAAAAGAAGAAGAGAAGGAAATAAAAAATAAAATGTATGAGTTCAACAACTAATGTATATATCCATTTTAAGAACAGATTATCTCAGTTTGTTGTGTAACTTGCGTATGGTCTGGGGTGAGTACTTTTCTGTTCTGGGACACGTAGTTCCCTCGTGTAGGCTAGCATTGCTCTGGCTGCTCTTGTGTGACGTGCACCAAATTGCACCATTTCAAGTATATAAATGCAAACTTTTCCCCGTGGGAGGGGGATACCCCCTCCCCCTCTGACTCTGCCCCAGCCCTCGGTCGCTCTGGGACACCCCCCTCCCACACCCTCCCCCCGCTCAGTCACTTCGCTTCCTCTCAATCTCACTCTCACCTCTGGCTCAAAGTTGGCAACCCTGTGAGTGTGGTTGGGCATGAGCCCCTACACAAAAAATCGTGAGCCCCCTTAGGTCTTTGCCCCCCCCCCCCCCCCCCCCCAATCCAAAACTGCTTCCGGAGCACCTGCGTGTGACCACAATGGTGGTCACAAAAGTGGGAAATTAAAACAAACCAAGATGACATCCAAGGCCCGGTGGTCTCATTTCGCATTGGCCGTGTGCATGATCGTTCAAATTTTGCGATAAAAGGGGATAATTTTCGCGCGTGTTCGCCTACATTTTATGTTATATGGAAAGAGGGATTCATGACGATGTTTGTGAAAATGAGAAAAAGGGTACAAATTCCATGACAATATTCGCGAAACTTCACGTATATTATGACCCTGGCTGGCATCACTGTGTGTGTGAAAAAGAGTTTGGACAATGCGGTATGCCAAACCACTATACCGTGGTTGAATGCATCGGTTCCATTTGAATTTATAATCGTAATAATAGGTGTTATTCGAATTTCTTATTTTTGTTTTCAAAAGGAATTATGGTATATAAATGAAAACCTCGATATGTGTTTGCATGCATGTAGAGTATTTGTACGCGTAGGGTTTGTGCGTGGATGATATAAAGCAATATAGGCACGGTTGATATATCACTGCATTGAAATGTTTTCGATTTATCCTTGCACTGTAAAACAAATTTCTGTAGTTTTACAGCAAATCTGGCGTCAGCAGATTCGCCATAAACTGATGTAAAAATACAGGTTGGTTGTTATTTTCTCCTACAAACATTTCATGTATTTTTCGTTACAAATTGTATGTTGATTCGAATTACACGAGAATGAATGTCAAAAAAGAGTACGAAAACGTTGTATTATAAATAAAAAAAGAAAAATAACCCTACCCGAGATTCGATCCCCCGCCAGTAAGATCGTAAGTGAGACGTCTGTACCACTATGCCAGCGGTAATGTTTACTCTTCATGGGGCAATAATGCTATATGAGTTATGGATACTTGTGTTAGTCTGTTATGAAATAACTCACAATGAAGTCACAATTATTTAAATTAAAATTGTCCCAATTTGTTCTGATTACATTATATCAGTATAGGCTTCAGCATGAAATGGTATAAGGTATACTGTGAAAAGGAATGACTGAATATCAATGCAAAAAACACATTAAAACATGAAAATGTCTGTACAATCAATGTCCCCCCTTTTTTTTCATGGGTGTTCTGCAAGAAAACAACAAGATGTAAAATTACCGTTGTTAAACAACTTGAAATGTAAACTTACACACAGTGTGTAGTTTAATGACAATTTTGTATGTATGTTTACTCATTAACCGCTTTAGAAATACGGATTTCATCTGTATATCATATTCACAATAAATTGTGCTGTATTTGTACTACAGCCATAATAAATTTACATAAGATCCTTCAATTTCACACAATCAAATGCATTTTGTTTACATTTTGCTGTCGATCCTCCCCAATATTCACCTTAATTGTACCTACCCGGCTTTCATAATCATTCCAAGTGAGGTGTCATTGGAAAGATAATTAAACAGGCTTTTGTCTGATACCATATTCAACAGTATCTCTTCATTGTCAAGATATTCATCGTCGAAAGAATTTGAACTTGAGAAAGACCGTGATATGGGTGTCAGACCTTCCAACTGAAGTTTGTTGGCGCATTTTGTGACATTTCACTTCTGACATTCCCCCATTCTCAAATATACTGCGCATACCTCGTGCTCGTGATTCTTACGAATTTGGTATCATTTTTAAAGAGGTATACACACTCTTTCAAGTGATACCAAATATAACTATTATGATTTCATAAGAAAATAGATATAATCGATGAAACTTGAGTTTCCGAACTTTTTGGAGGGGTTTATTTACCGTAGCAAATTTCATTTCGGTTACGTGAACTTAAATTTACAAATGTGTTGGCAATTAAAATTTCTCAAACGCACTTGAATGAAAACGGAAATAATTTTATTATAAAACCCTCATTATAGAACATCGACTCAGAAAAGGAATCGGAAATCTATAATAATCTTTTAATGTTTCCGCATGTCCACAAGCGTTGAACGCAGAGCAAAATTGGAATGCCAACCATTCTTTTTTGTTTAAAGTCGGATAGGCGGACCCATGGGCGTCGATCAGGGGGGGGGGGGGGGATATTATCCCCCCAATATTTGGGGTTCAGAAATAAAAATTAAAAAACATACAAAAATGAGGGGACATAATATAATTGAACATTTGTTACATTTGTAAAGTGCATAATACATGTTAAAAGTTGTAAAGTTTAAAAAGTAATGAGTAATATGCAAACAGCAAAATACACAATTGCACATAAGAAAAGAAAATGATTATACAAAAATTGAATTATATATTGTTTAGAATATGAACAAGGTAAGGAAGAGCACTTTTTTCTCTTTTAATTGGTAATTAATTATTAAAAACAGGGTGTTTTTTAAAGATATTATAAACTGTTCACAAAGTTGTGTTTTTCTTGCTTCTAATGTAGTTAAATTGCACAATGAAAGAGCAAAAGTGGCATATGTTATACATGTATAGTCACCTCCCAATATTATTCTGAGGACTCTCTTTTGATATTGTTTTAAATTTAATATTTGCTCTTGAGTAATATTTCCATTAAAAACCGGGACGCAATGATTAAGTACTGGTCTTATGTATCCCATGTATAGTTAAACGAGCATTTAGATGATAATATTGTAGACTTAGATTGTTTCTTTATTCATGTAATATGACAAATACTCATAAACTTGCAGTTTGGTACTTTGAATTTTGGTAAAATATTGATATTAAACTTGTATACGTACATAATTATTCATTTTTAAATTATGCTTAATTAATTTGAATTGAAATATCAATTGACTAGAATAGTCTTGCTCTCATATAATAATGATTTCACAATAGGTATTCAGCTGATAGGTATAAATGATAAATATATTATAATGAATTAATTGCTTGGTGATTAATAACTTAGAACAGTTCCATTTATGAATGATTAGCAATTATGCTCAATGATTTGATATTTGTTCTTTGTGTAGTGTAGCTTTGTTTATCTTATAGTGATTTACTTTTGTAAATTTTGTACTTAACATTAATGTTCCAATTCATTTAAATGCGAATGTAGCAATTGCTATATTATATTATTTATCATGTTTATACTATGTATGTTTTGATGTTCAATGTACACTGATCCTTTCAGCACTGCTGCTGATCAGTTTGAAATGTATACCAAAATAAATAAATAAATAAATAAATAAATAAATAACCCCCTCTCATTCATTATGTGAAAATTGACAAAAAGCCTTGTTTAAACGACATCGTGTGAGTAATAAGTGCCACAATCCAAAATCCTCAGGGGGCTCCGCCCCCTGGACCCCCACTAGGGCCATCTGACCCAATCCCCTGTAAACAGTTATACATAATTTCTCGCTGTGCGCACATTTTGTGTCCCCTACGACCCCCCCCCCCCCCCCCCCTTCCACCCAGCTGATGGGTTGGTCGCTTCGCTCCCTCGCCAAAGATGGTCGAAATGACGTGTCATCCCCCCCAATGGCGAGAAGAAATCGACGCCTATGCGCGGCGCTGTAGTGGTCATGAACATGTATAATACTGGCCGAGAAATTGCATTGCCCATTGACCATTTTGAAATTGAAGTTCCCGTAACCGAAATGAAGCTTGCAATGATAATAAATCATAATCCTGATAAGAACATATATATTCGAGGAAAGGCATTGCTGAGGGTTTGATTATTATTCCATTTCCTTAAATTGTGTTGGAGAAATTGCATTGCCCATATCCTATACAGGGTGGCCCAGAAATAACGGAACGGGGTGCTTGCTATAATGAAGAAACATGATGCCCGTCATAGCAACTAGTAACGTTCAATACGTGCGCCGTTGTTAGTACCCCTTCGCATGCACCCACAATGGCGCACGGTTGATCGTTACTCGATGCAGTATGGCGGGCATCATGAGTCTTTAGTATACAAGTGCCCCGTTCCGTTATTTCTGGGCCACCCTGTATTGAAATTAAAGTTCACGTAACCGAAATTAATCTTGCAATAATAATTGATCATAATCTTGATGAGGAACCATTTGCACGCGAGGCGCGCGGCCAAAACGAGATTGGCAGTGTCTTTCAAAGTCAAATACGGCTATATTTTGAAAGTTAATCATTGGTTACTATACTGTTGTTTGTTTTTCTCGCATTATATGCGCCGATTTTCTTCTTCATATTCGGACTTATTGGTGTGTGTGTCTGTGTATGGGGGGGGGGGGGGGGGGGGGGTCGGGCTAAACGATATGTTCGCCCCCCAATATTTTCATTGGGGGTGACTACCCCCCCCCCCCCCCCCTCCTACCAACCCGTTTTTGCGATTGGGGAAAACTTTTCCAGAATCACCGGTGAGAGAGCTAGAAGCCCCACAATGACATGCCCAGAAATTGAAGTTGAGGAGGGCAGAAAATAGTCTTCAACCAAATGACACCCCAGCAGGGGCTCTAAGGGGCGGATCCCACATAAGCTTTGGGGTTTTCCGTTTATAACTATCAATATGTAAATAGGAATACAAAGTCTATCTATTTTATTAAAAATAAAATCTAATTTTAATTTTATTATGTGCAATGAAAGCGTCTTGATGACTGGAAACCCTATATGGTTTGACTCAAGAACAGCCACATTAGGGGCCTTCAGGGGGGTCCAGGGGGCGGACCCCCCGGAATCTTTTAGATTTCAGACATTTGAAACTGCTATAATGTGTGATAAAATTGTATCAAATAATGAATCTATTCGTAGCTTATTTTCACGGACAAGGGTGGTCAAAGGGGCTTATAACAGTGGCCTATAGGGGCGCATCAGCCCCGAAAGCTTTTTGATATTAGCAACTATAAAATCACTGAATTTTTGTATTGATTTTTGCATTTTAGCACTCTTAAGATGGGGTTTTGTTTTTTGTTCTTTTAATGTTTTATAGATGTTTTTCTTTCTTTTAAATTTGTTCTCCATGTCTTATTCCATTTTCTTTGTGATTGATTGTTTTTGCAATATCCTATATAAGTTGTATTTTATTGTATGGGCCGTTTTTTTTTTTATACAAGCTTGTAATCCCCTGTTCACATTTTTACACTGTGTTATATCTTGTATTTATATTGTGAATAAACTGAAATTGAAATTGAATTATTATAAAATAGTGGATTGTTTATGGGTTTATAGGGAGCAGGGAGCTTTTAAAATGTTTCACTGGAAATTACTGGTGCATACCTTGAAAGGAAATATATGATATACTAGATTTATTAAGAAAACATGACTTAAATATGCTCCCATGATTAGACAAAAAAAACATACATAAATACACACACTAGGACGTCAACAGCTTCTCAAACGTGTGTGTATGGGGGGGGGGGGGGGGGGGCGGGGGGGGGGGGCAGTGCGAGGGAGGGTATGGGAAGGGGTGTCCCCCTCCAACCGTAGTAGTCTATCAGGTTATGTAAAGCAGCAATTTTTTTTGCTATAATCTTGGAAACAGTTTTTAATTTGGTCTAAATACATTACTGATGAGAAAAAGTGATGTTTCCATTTTTTATTTTTGGTCCCAGGGTGCATTTTGGCGATTTTAAAGATAATTAGCTAATTTGCATATTTGTGAAATAAGGTCAGGGGTCATTTTCTATCTAGGAATAGTACAATATTGATAAAAACTAGTATTCTAGGGTATTTTGAGGCAAGGATTCCATTTCCGGTGCTCGTTTGTAAGTGCTGTATGGGAAACACTCTGAAATCAAAGATGGCTTCCCCTAATTTGCATATTTATGAATATTATTGATTTTCAGTGGCTACAGCCCCTAATAAGCAATAATTCCGGATTATTATTTGTCAGTTATGTTCTAAGTATGTATTTAAGATATCAAAGATGAGTTAACATCATGGCAACCTCTAGCAATGCATATTATTTGCATAAATATGTATTTTACCTAATTTGCATATTCCCCTAAATCGAGTATATTGGGAACCCGGCAAGTAAAAAAGACAAGTAATACCACTTTTCCAAGGTTTTAGGGGGCAACGAATCCATTCATGATACTTATTTACCTGTATCACCTCGGCAACCCACATAAATTCAAGATGGCCGCGATTGTCATTTTAAAGTAAATAATGCTATTTGCTACTTAAACGGCATTTAATTGATAAAAGTATGATTTGCTTACTGTAAGCAAACAACTACATTGTGATTCAAATATTCTAGTTGCTCATTCCAATAATTAAAAGTCAAAACATTATAATATCAATTTAATATAACCGAAATAATATAGTCGTGTATGATAACATGTGTAATTTAGGGAGCAGTCATCTTGGATTTGAGATGGATGCCATGGTGATACAGGTAAATAAGTATCAAAAATGGATCTGCTGCCCCCCAAAACCTTGGAAAAGTGGTATTACTTGTCTTTTTTACTTGCCGGGTTCCCAATATACTCGATTTTGGGGAATATGCAAATTTGGTAAAATACATAATTATGCAAATAATATGCATTGCTAGAGGTTGCCACGATGGCAACTCATCTCTGATATCTTAAATGCATACTTAGAACATAACTGACAAATAATAATCCGGAATGATTGCTTATTAGGGGCTGTAGCCACTGAAAATCAATAATATTCATAAATATGCAAATTAGGGGCAGCCATCTTGGATTTCAGAGTGTTTCCCATACACCACTTACAAACGAGCACCGGAAATGGAATCCTTGCCCCAAAATACCCTAGAATACTAGTTTTTATCAATATTGTACTATTCCTAGATAGAAAATGACCCCTGACCTTATTTCACAAATATGCAAATTAGCTAATTATCTTTAAAATCGCCAAAATGCACCCTGGGACCAAAAATAAAAAATGGAAACATCACTTTTTCTCATCAGTAATGTATTAAGACCAAATAAAAAAATGTTTCCAAGATTATAGCAAAAAATTTCACAACATTTATTTACACTTCATTAGGGGATATACTATAGAGAGCTTTGCATTTTTGGGCTTGAAATTGTGCGATTTTGTGCTTACCTGAGACAGAAATTTTACATTATATTTAGTACAAGCTACGGATTCAAACATACATAATGTGCGAAGGGGGGGGGGGGGGGGGGGTGGAGGAAGATTCCCTCCACTTTGAAATATGGGGTGGGGGGGGGGGGGGGGGGTTGGCGCCTGTTGACGCCCATACACAAACACCCTACAGGTACACGCATGTAATTATTTGTGAAGGATACTGAATCGGTTAGAAGGTTGCAATATATTTTTGAAAAATGTGAACAAATTAGCAAAACAAAGGCAAAATTCATGTTGATGCGTGAGGAATCTGAAAAACCAGTAGGGTTTGGAAATATTTCGGGTGTAAATTTATCCTTTTGACAGAAGAATAAATGATGATTTGAATTAAATAGAAATAAAAGGTAAAGTTAAAAAGTTGCTTGCATGATGGACACAAAGAGATTTAACTATTATGGCCAAAACACACTTGTTGAATACATACGCGCTTTCAAAATTAAATTAAATTTCATCTCTCATTATTGCCCATTAGTGGGTATATTAAGCAGTGGAAAAAGTGCCATCCCACTTAACTATTTGGAAATGTTGCAAGCTTGGCAAGAGACACATAATTTAAAGGGGTAGTTCAGTTTTGATATACAGAGGGCGCTGCACGAAATACAAAGTTTGTGTGAGATAATGAAAAACTGAGTGTTAAATTTGAAAGAGCATACAATTATAATGACAGAATAAACTATATTTGATCAAAACGGTTCAGAAACGGCTGAAATATCAATAAATATTTCCGATCGGAATAAATCTGGGCCCCAGATTTATTCGATGATTTTTTTTGTTCATTTAAAAAATGCTTACACTTTGTCAACAATTTTCAAAAGAGGTTTTTAAATAGTTGTTGATGATCTCTCTAATTAATCATTATTTCAAAAAAAAAACATCAAATGCATAATTTTGTATGAAAAATGGTTGAAACCAATGCTTTTTAGAGAGCGTCCTATTATGTTTTAATCGCTCTTTTTGAATGATAACAGACTTTTACTTAGTCGTTTGTAATTTTCTATACCATTCGAGCGTGGTGGAGTTATAACTATTAGTTTGCAATGTTATTGTGCAGGTTTTGGTTAATAAAGCTCAGCCTTACCAAAACTGTACTACCCCTTTACTATGCTGAAATAGCACAAGATGGACCAAGATGATGAGTATCAAAGTGCGACTAAATTAATTCTTCTAATTTAGAACTGTCAAAATGTCTTATATAATTTATAAAAGATAACAAGTCAGTCTTTTCAAAATCTTTCTTTAGGAAACATTGCAAGCGAGTCGATGGTACAACGACCCGAATGGGATAGGGTAAAAGGACATTCGCATTTGGGCCCTTACCGGGGTACCTGCAGTCGGGTATGAATATATTCATGACATGGCGAGAAGTCCTGAATGTGTGGGTACATGGACTGGGTTCACGGGGTATTATTGTTCATGTTGTTAGTAGGGTCCATGGGGTATGACCCCCAGAAGTTTTTTGACTGTTTCAATTAAAAACAAAAATTCGTGTTTAAAAGGGAAAAAACTGCTGTGCAAGTTTATATTAGCACGTTTGTTCATCCCTAGCTATCAAATCGTGAGTTTCTGAATACAATTTATTAGGGGCATTCAAAATTGCAGTAATTTTTAAAAATAAGAATTAGTGTTACACTCTTATAGACGTCCACATCAATTGGTGTCTTCGCAGTTCTTTCGTAGCATGCATCACGTTACATTTTTCTAGTACACTCGTCCCGCCGAAAATATTTTTCTTGCCATCAGGTAAATGAATTGTTAGTCATTTATGTATACGTCAATATACCATATTAAAACGTATCACAATTCATTTCGCTATTATACTTCACGTATTATGTCCATGGCTGGCATCGCTATGTTTGTGAATAGAGTTTGGACAATACTCATTGAGATTCGCCCAAAATAAAACCCTTGGTATTTGTTTTACTATAACGCATAGCTAGTCAAGCGGCAAAATAATAGAGGCACGTTTGATATATCACTGCATTGAAATATTTTCGATTTATCCTTGTACTATCTGGGGTCACAATAAAAGAACTCTTTTCATCGAAAATTCCGAAGATGAAGACAAAAATCGGCAGATATAATGCCAAAGAGAGGAAAAGGCATAATTACTGTATTAACAACCAGCCTTCAAAAAGACGTCTTTTCCATTGAAACATACTGCAAACCTGGCTTTTGCTTTGCGTTTGGCGCGCAACTAGTTTCTCTTAAACTGAATTTTACAAAATGTGTTGGCAATGAAAATTTCTCAAACGCACTTGAATGAAAACGGAAATATAATTAAACCCTAATTTATAGAACATCGACTCAGAAAAGGAATTGGAAATCGACAATAATCTGTTAATGTTTCTGCATGTCCACAAGCGTTGAACGCAGAGCAAATTTTTAATTACGACTATTCTTATTTTTAAAAGTCGGATAGGTGGAGCTGAAGTGGTCATGAACATGTATAATAATGCCCGAGAAAAGAATTGATTATGGTTCAATAATAACTCCTTTTGAGAAATTGCATTGCCCATTGCCATTTTGAAATTGAGAGTTCCCATAACCGGAATGAAGCTTGCCATGATAATAAATCATAATCCTGATGAGAAAATATATATTCCAGAAAAGGAATTGCTGAGGGTTTGATTATAATTCCATTTCCTTCAATTGTGTTGGAGAAATTGCATTGCCCATATCCTATATTGAAATTGAAGTTCCCGTTACCAAAATGAATCTTGCATTATAGGAATTGATCATAATCTTGATGAGGAACTATTTGCGCGCGAGGCGCGCAGCGAAAACGAGATTGGCAGTGTCTTTCGAAGTAAAAGACGGCTTAAATTTGGAAAGTTAATAATTGATAACTACTGTTTTGTTTTTCTCCCATTTTGGCATTATATGCGCCGATTTTCTTCTTCATATGCGTGCTTATTGGTGTGTGAGTGTGTGTGTGTGTGTGTGTGTGTGTGGGGGGGGGGGGGGGGGGGGGGGGCCCACATTTATTCGAGAATTTGGACCAGCTGTTAAAACAAATTTAAAAATGATTCTGCTTTTCACAAATTTACAAAAGAGGTTTTTAAATAGTTGTTGATTATCTTTCTATCTAATTACTATTTCATCAAAACATCACATGCACACATATCTCTTGAGTTTTAACTGTTCTTTTTTTAATGATAAAATGCTTTTTACTTAGTCATTTGGAGTTTTGTATTCCTTTCGAGCATGGTGGAGATATAACTATTAGTTTGTAATGTAATGCATGGTGCCGGTTTTGGTTACAAAAGTTCAGTTTGACAAAAACCGTACTCTCTTTACCAGAACTCAACTATCCCTTTAAAACTATAGCACACCGTCACAGAACATATAATCGTCTAAATATTGTTAAAATTAAATCATTAATTAATGTTCTTTCAAGTTTGAACCACAAAATAACTGATGATTTAATTTATAGAGCTTTGTTTTATTGTTGAAAAAAGTTGACATTTTATTGTTACGTTGTCTTGTATGAGTATATGTATCATTCGTTATAAGTACTTCCCATTGTGTGAATAAAACACATTTCCTTTGTTATTTGACAATTGGACTACCAAGTGAAATTAATGACATGAACTATATGAATAAAATGTATGAAATGAATGAATGAATTTAAGACTTACATTTTAACGTGATGTCCTGATGACTAGAGTATGTCGCGAGTACGACCAAACCGATGACAACAAGACTAATCCCCACTTTACGGTTTGATTTTCCGATCATTTCGATGAAAATATAGTAAAAAGCAAAGGAAACAAAAATCAACATTTATTTCTTATAACTATAGACCGAACCCTTGTGTGCACGTATGAGGCAGTTTGATAACGACTGACCAGTGCGTGAATGAATACCAATAATTATACCAAGTGCGCCACCGCAATTTAGCATAGTCAGCGCCGCGTACGTCACGCCTGATGAGCATTATTTGGAGCCTTAGAATTCATATTGGGGAAATCAATTTAAATTAATTTTAGAAAATGTAGGATATTAATTAGCGGATTTGCATGCAGCCATTTACACGAGTACCTATACACATCTGTGGCCCATAAAGTTGGAATATTTTTTGTTACAACTTTATACGAAGTTAAATATGTCATTGTGAACGATTTGTGATATGTTAAATGTTCAATATTCAAATGTTTATCAGTCAGTCACTAACATCGAATATGACCCCTGACCCCTAATTAGGCAACACTAACACGGGTCAGCGCTTAAGACGTCGCAGGATGATGTCATCGAGCTTGTTGAGGCTGATGGCAAAAGACTGCTCGTCCCACTCTCTGGTCAGAGCCCGAACTAAATCTTGTTGAGTATGGAGAGAGTTGTCTCTGCCATTGATGGCTCGGGCTAGGACATCCCAGGGCTCGTTTCAGGGTATATAAGAAGCAGGCCATAGTAACTGCTGCAACCCCTTCTCATCATAGTCCAGTAGATATCTCTGGGGCCTAGAAATGTTCATAAGTCCAATGTTTTTTTACTATTCATGTTCTAAATGGTTTCTAGAAAAAAATCAGCGTTGTTGCCACCTTGGCAACATTGAGCATTTTTTTAAAATAAGCATTATAAAGATAATTAGCTAATTTGCATATTTCTGAAATAAGGTCAGAGGTCATTTGCTATCTAGGAATAGTGCAAACATAATGAAAACTATTATTTTAGGGTGTTTTGGGGTAAGGAATTCATTTCCGGCGCTCAATTGCATTTGCCATATGGGCAACACCCTCATATCCAAGATGGCTGCCCCTAATTTGTATATTTATGAATATTATTGGTTTTTGGTGGCTAGAGCCATTAATAAGCAAAAAGTATGGGGTATTAGTTTGTAATCATGTTCGACTTATGTATCAAAGATTTTTCAGCTTTGTTGCCACCTTGGCAACAATCTGCAATGCATATAATTAGCATAATTAGGTTTTTCACCTAATTTGCATATTCCCATAAATCAAGTAAAATCGTATATTGTGAACCCTAATGGTAAATATGACAAGTAATACCACTTTTCCAAGGTTTTGGGAGGCAACGAATCCATTTATGACACTTAATTCAACATATCACCATGGCAACCCTCATAAATCCAAGATGGCCGCCTTTGGCTATTGTAAGGAGAGAATGTTATTAGTCCGTTTGATCGCTTTTATTTAATAAATGTATTATTTTTTACTGTTAAAACCAAACTAAATTGTTAGTCCAGTATTCTAGTTGCTTATTCCAATGATTGAAAGTCAATCTTATATAACCAAAAGAAGGAATACATGTATCCTAGCTCGACTAATTTTGGGAGCGGCCATCTTGGATTTATCTGGGTTGCCGTAGTGATATGTTGAATTAAGTATCAAATATGGATTTGTTGCCCCCCAAAACCTTGGAAAAGAGGTATTACTCGTCTTTTTTACTTTTCGGGTTCACAATATAAACGATTTTCCTTGATTTATGAGAATATGCAAATTAGGTGAAAAACCTAATATGCTAATCATATGCATTGCTGATTGTTGCCAAGGTGGCAACAAAGTTGAAATATCTTTATGTAGAACATGATTGAAAATAATACCCTGTAATATTTTGCTTATTAATGGCCTTAGCCACTAAAGACCAATACTATTCATAAATATGCAACTTAGGAGCAGCCATCTTGGATTTCAGGGTGTTGCCCATATGGCACATGCAAATGAGCGCCGGAAATGGATTCCTTACCCCAAAACACCCTGAAATAATAGTTTTCATTATGTTTGTACTATTCCTTGATAGAAATTGACCTGTGACCTTATTTCACAAATATGCAAATTAGCTAATTATCTCTATAATGCTTACATAAAACAATTGCTCAATGTTGCCGAGGTGGCAACAAGGCTGAATTTTCTCTAGAAACCATTTAGAACATGGATAGCAAAAAAAACATTGGACTTATGAATGTCTCCAGGTCTAATACACGACATATATAACCGTCTACATGGAGCTACCCTCTGGGACATAGCGTTGTCGTCTTGCAGTCGGAAATGGTTTCCGTGGGGCATTCTTTCGTGTGTGATACAGTAGGTAGTTCTACAGAATGTTCCGGTGGACGATGGCGTTGATATTTCCAACTGGCACCACCAGTGGCGTTTTACAGCCACAGTGAATACCTGCCCATACCACCATTGGGCCGTCACAACCTCAAGTCGTTTGTGAATGCAGTAATCTTATCTTCGAGCTTCTCACCACGTAATCGATGAACCCTTCGTCTTCCATCTGTTAGGTCAAGGATGTAATGGCTCTTATCCATTAAGATGACATATCATTAGTGTCCAAGCGGCAATCTTCTGTATACTCCCTAGTCCCGGGACGTCCGGTAAATCTGTGTTGCATGGTTTGGAGTGGACCATTGGTATAGTTTGTCTTGCTCGGTGAACATGTTAGAGCAATCTCCAATGTACAGTTTGGCGGAAGGCATTGTTTCTAAAGATTCTTCTTCATAGGGCGAAGGCTCTTTTTTGGCATTTCCGGCACAGGTTAAGCATTTTGCGATCATCTATCCTGGTGGTCAATCGTGGACATCTTAGAGATTCCCGTGGTTTTAATTGACCCTCCTTTCGATGACGTTTGATTATTTTACAGACCGTAACCTGCGATGTTACAACATTATATAATCATTATACTTCAAATGATTCATGGGGCGCAAAAAACAGGAAAAAGGATGACGTTGGATCTAAAAAAAATATTCCAACTTTATGGGCAACAGTGTAGATAAACAAACACACATACACACAAACACACGCATGCACGCACAAACGCTCACGCGCACACACTCACACGCACACACACACACACACGCACACACGCACACACACGCACACACACACACACACACACACACACACGCACGCACACACGCACACACACGCACACACACACACCCACACACATACACTTGTAAATACCCTGACCACTCAAACATTCATGATGCACGCTTGTAATCACCAACTCCAAATCAGACAACTCTCGCTCTCCACAATAAAAAATATACACATATCACACATGTACACACGCACACACGAACATCCGCAAACACACTTATATACTCATGTTAGCATAAGAAAATAGTCATAATATCAATAACATACATTGGATATGTCGTATATTTCTGGTAAACATAAGTAAACATACATTAGCTATAATCTATATTAGTAGAGCAGATAAGTGTAAAATATCATGGAAATCATTCAAAGTTTGATACAAGCAACATACTTGGTATGCAGACTACCTTAGGGACACTTTTTAGAAAAAAAACAGCCAAGCAAAAATCCAAGATGGCGGCCATTTTCCAAGATGGCCGCCAGAAAGCTACTTTTTGATATAAAAATTGACTGATTTGGCCAATTTAAATAATCTAGGTGTCGTTTCATATGTTAATTGGCATGCTGAACACGATGATGATACATACGAACCAATACTATGATGGCCCAAATCCAAGATGGCCGCCATTTCCCCGGATGGCCCAAAAAAGCTACTTTTTGATATACAAAATTGACTGAGATGGCCGGTTTTGATAATCTTGGTGTTGATTTATATGTTTCTTTATATGCTAAAAACGATAGTGATATATATGGACCCATTTGATGGCATAAATCTAATATGGCAGCCATTAATTCCAGATGGCCACCAAAATGCTACTTTTTGATATAAAAATTGACTGAGTTCGTCGATTTTAATCATTTTGGTGTCAATTTCGATGTGTATTGATATGCTTACGCCGATTATGACACAAACGGACCCATATGATGGCGAAAATCGACATGGCGGCCATTTTCCAAGATGGCCACCCCAAAACAAATTTTTGATCTAAAAAATTAACGATTTTGCCGATTTTAATAATCTTGGTGTCGAACTTTGCTTCTTGGTATGCTGAAAACGATTGTGATACATTTAACGCATGCAATGGCTAAAATCCAAAATGGCCGTCCGTTTTAGATAAAGACGACCGTCAAAAACCTACTTTTAATAATATACAAATTGACTGGGTTGATCGATTATGATATTCCTGGTGTCTTTTGATATGTTTCTTGATGTGCTGAAAACATTTGGGTTACACACAAACCTTAACAATGGCGTAGCTAAGGGATATAGGCTTATACAACCCCCAGGGGGGGGGGGGGCACTCAAGTATAATGTAAGACAGGTATGTGCCGCTTACAAAACCCCCCGCTTTCACACCCGATTGCCACTCTCAAGATACCCGATTTTCAAAAATTGCTACTCCATAGACCCCCGGAATGTCTTGGCTAGGTAGTTGAGTAGCGCCATTTCCAATATTCTTCTTCTAGTCAGCTCCTTAGACCACCATTTGAGGGTTTCTGTAGGTCTTTGGTAGCTCCAAGTCCATGTATTTTGTAGTTTTAGTCTGCTCCTTAGACCCTTAACTCCCGTTTCAGGGTTTTGTAGCTCCAAAGACCCTATATATTTTGTGCTTGTAGTCTGCTCTTAAGACCCCCACATCAGAGTTCCGTGAGACTCAACCCCGTCCAAAAATGATATAACTCTTCTTTCTGTACTGAATTCATGAAATGTCTTTTGTTCTTGATTTTTGGGACAGGCTGCTCATTTATTGCTATTTCCTAACCCGGAACGATATCTTTACCTCATCCTGGACCGTCCAAACCCCTGCCCCCCTGAATATATGCCTAACATGTTTATTAAGAGAATAATAAGATTTTAATCAGTAAAAATGTATTGGGAGTTCATGTACAGTTTGCATAAAACAGCAGTTTATACACCAATATAAATTCACAGACCCCTTCTCAGTTGGCATATGCATGGCTTAATACTGGCTACGACATGGACCGCTCTATATATCAAACAAAACTGTAGAGATTTTTGCAGCTTCCTTATTATTTGCTTTGGGTCATAGGGGTATAATATTACAGTATCACACGTTTACCATATTCGATATGCCACATTGTATAGATGGACACCGACACTCGTCACACCGTTCCTCCTTTTGACGATGTCAGGGAACCATGGTCCCAAATATTACTATTACAAGTAAAGGGCAATATTTGTTATATCCCAACATTTTAGAATAATAGATTTCCATAAGATTTATTAAATCTAGCTATTGTCTAGGACGTATGATAAACATAATGTACTTCAGTTTATACCCAGGGAGCAAACACCCCCTTTTTTGGGATATCAAACATGGAATGTTATAAAAGGTTGTGCACCAGAAATGTCTTCTAGGACCTTCTAGGATCACAACCTAGGTGCACAACCTCGCGATCTAGCTACTGGAAGTCTACAAAACGCGTATGAATGATTCAACCCCATATGTACGTAAATAGCGCCTTAAATCCTTAGGGTTCACGAAGGTTTGTCTCTGCTATTTTCACAATAAGACTCAAATGCACAAAGATTCCATCATATTGCTTCAGATTCGTGATCTGTAGGGTCTTGTGCATCGTTTGATACCAAATTGACCGCATCATATCTTTGTTTAATGTGTCACGTGTCATTTTTTAAGTCACGTGTTATACAAACAACGTAAAATTGCATGTTCAGTTATGTACAAAAAAACGCATTGAAATGTTTAGACTATTTAAAACGTTACACACTTTTTATTTGGAAGTCTTCAAATGGCATTCAGTGTTATTTTGGTGTTATTAAGTTTTTCAAATGATATAAAAGTATAAAGTAATAAAACAATAGAACACATAACGCATTAAAGACAATAGAATACGTAACAATATGAGTTCTTGATAGTGTATCTTTGGTATATGTTTTTAGTAAATCATTATAATAGAAGTAAACGCAGTTATTTATTTCACATCTTGATAATGAAGAGCACAGAATGTAGATATATATAGCAAAATATATATAGACTATGAAAGGCAAATATGTAATAGGCCTATATATATATAATATCTATCATGAAAGAACCCTTACAATTAAGAACAACATAAGTATACTGTTTGAATTCGTGACACTGCATTCTTGTCATTGATAGTGATCACAACTCCTACGGAGAAGCATCTCCTTTATAGAGAAAATATCTTTAAGAGTTTGTATATTGCAGCTTTTTAAAGACTTAAATCCTCGAACTGGTCAGGATGATGGATTAAACAGCTATAGTTACATTAGGTCAGTGATTGCATGTGTTTCCAGGACTCATTACAAACTGCCTCACTTGCCAATGACAACGAATATACACTGTAGAAAAGAGTAAATTTACGTTGGTCATTTTTTTTTTTGGGGTGATATATACGTTGGTATTTGTTAAAAAGTTGGGCATATTAATGGCCTAAAAACGTAGTTCAAAATATTACCCAACAGTTAGGCACATTAATGTCCCAACAACATTGGTTAAAATATTGCCCAGTAGTTGGTAGGGTTGACTATCAGCCCAACGTTGGGCGAAATATTGGGTAAATTACGTAATAACCTATTAGTTGGGCACATTAATGTCCCAACAGTAAACTATTGCCCAGTAGTTAGTAGGGTTAATATCGACCCAACGTTGGGCAAAATATTGCCCATTTTTGTAACAGTGCATGTAGCCGTATTTCATAATAAGTGCATTATACATTTAATGTAATGGTAAAAAAAAGTCACACTAATTTCATACAGATGTGTAAATTAGGGTGGTGGCTTTCACATTTCAGTATACCAGAGTTAAGATCATTCATTATTCAGACACATGTAATGATGTCATCATTGACATTGGTGAAAACTCTGTGAGCCACTTAATACCCGAACACCACAGATAATCAAGAAACCAGTCTTCAGATTTCTTTTATTATTATTGTTATGTGTGTTTCTTTAAAATTCTTTTGTTTTGTATTGTGTTATCATTTGTTTTGCCAGTATATTGTTTTTTAATCATATCAAATGCCATTCAACATTCAGTATATGGTTTTACAGATATAACATGTGTCATTCTATAATCTGAAACATTTCCATACATGTTTGTCCATAAGAGTATGTGAAATTTCATTTTCTATGTCTGACACGTGACATATAAAGACACGTGACATAAAAACCATAGATCTAAAAAGGCACAATTTGGTATCAGTAGATGCACAACTATCTATGGAAGACATATCCGAAGAAATGCGATGATAGCAGCATGCGTATGGGTGTAATCGTGAAAATAGCAGAGTAGAACATTCATGAACCCTAAGGATTTAAGGCGCTTTTAACGTATAGTAGGGGTAAAATCATTCATATGTGTTTTGTGGACTTCCAGTAGCTAGTTCGTGAGGTTGTGCACCTAGGTTGTGCTTCTACAAGGTCCTAGAAGACGATTATGGGCCCCAACCTTTTATAACATTCCATGTCTGTATAACCCCCTTTGCTCCCTGGGTATTATATTGCATGCTCAATGGCCTCGTCATTTTGACTAGAATCGTCGACCTTCTGGTTTATTGTATCAATAGAGTAGTTAGAGCAAAACGTACCTTGTCATTTGGGCAGAACTTGGACAAAAGCCAGATTGAATCAAACAAATTGTAACTGTACATTGAAAGTAACCATTTCAGAAAATTTGGTATAGTCCATTAAGGATGGTGGCCCACATATTATGGTTTGGGAGTCTTACATTTGAGCAAGAAGATACCAAGTTATATGAACTGCACAATGGGAAAGAGCAGAGATTCTTCTATTTTCAGAGCCCTATTTTGTTTCTCTATATACCTGCTTTCATTTTATTAATGCGTAGATTGCTACACTTTAGGAAATTCCTTAAATTGGCAACACATTGTCATATTTTCAAAACAGAATTTGGCGTGTAAATTGGCAACTGCGCGGCAATTTTACTTCACATTTGTCTTCAATATTAATAATCAAATATTTGTTCGCCTAATTTTATGTCATTAAAAGGGACAAACACATTAGATTTGAAATAGTTATCGTCCTTAATTGGATAACTAATGCTCTTCCACATTTCCGTAGAGAGTAAATGATGAAATTCATTTAACAATTAGGGTGAATCCGTGTTCATCACATGCAAGTAACTAAATGTTTATAATGTCTTTATTGCGTGTTTTTATACATTTTGTTTTAATGTGGCAAATTAATAAATCAATTCAAATTGAAATATCATGCAGCAGAATTAAAATAATCAAATTTCATACACATTACAAGAACGGGAAAGAAAATAGATATCAAGGTAAGATTAAACAAATATTATGTATTCGAAACTTGTTTGTATGCGTACTAAACTAATTGCATAATTAATGAGTATTTGTCAAAGTGGTGGTAACTGGCGTATTCAATGGAACGAAAAAAAAGTGGTTAAAAAAAAAGGATAAAAAGATAATACACTTGACTGGCTTATGTTGTTTGTCGGTTATTGAAGTGCGGCGTTGTGGCTGCTCGCACCCACACTGTTTACAGAAGAGATTCAACTCTTTGGTCGTGCTACGTACAGTGGTTTGCCAAGCGTGGCCCTAACCGCGGCAACCATGGGTGTACGGAGATGGAGGAGGGGCCTTGGGGGCTGTAGCCCCCACCCTCACCCCCTCCATCCCAAGAGTTTTGAAGATGGCCATATTAGAGCACATATAAAGCATATAAAGCATATAAAGCCCCTCAAATGCATGCAAATTTATGTCATATTTAGGACAAATCGTATCACAGTTGGGCATGCTCATGGTATAATCTGGCAGAGGCTTGTCACATTCGAACAATAATATAGCATTAGTATAACAAATAGTTTTCAGCTCATCAAAAAACCTTTTAATCAGTACAAAGATTATTAGAATCAACCAACTCAGTCAGTTTTTGAAAAATGAAAAAAATGCTTTTTGGCAACCGTCTTGAAAAATGGCCGCCATGTTGGATTTTCGCCATTATACATGTATGTATGTATCATAATCGTCTTTAGCATATCAGGTCACATATGAATCGACATCAAGATAATAAAAATCGGCAAACTCAGTCAACTTTTTTTTTTTATACAAACAAATTAGCCTTGGCGGTCATCTTGGAAAGTGGCAGCCATCTTGGATTTTCGCTTTTATATTGGTCCGTTTGTATTATAATCGCTTGTAAATATATCAATTAACATTTAAATCGACACCAAGGTTATTAAAATCAGCCAACTCAGTCAATTTTTATATCAAAAAGGAGCTATTTTCGCGACCATCCTGAATATATGGTTGCCATCTTGGATTTTGGCCATCAAATTGGTCCGTATATATCACCATCGTTTTTAGCATATCAAGAAACATATAAGTCAACACCAAGATTATCAAAATCGGCCAACTCAGTCATTTTTTAAATCAAAAAGTAGCTATTTGGCGGCCATCTTGGAAAATGGCCGCCATCTTGGATTTTCGCGCGGCTAAGTGTTTTTTCCCGAAAAGTGTCCCTAAGATAGCCTACATACCAAGTCTCTTGCTTGTATCAAACTTTGAACGATTATTACACTTATCTGCTCTACTATATGATTCAAGTGAGTGGCGCCCATAAAACATGTGACCACATATTAAACAATCAGAGCCCATTCGCCTGAAACCGAGTTGGCCAAACTCCTCACAAAAAAGTTTATAATTCAGATACGGCTCTGGCGTTGACCATGCTATAGCGCCATCTTATACAGGTTTGCATCCTCTTGCTGAATGCAATAAATATTATTCTTTGTTGATTTATTTCAGTAAAATGTTGCCTTTTAGCTTGATATTCACTCTATTGTAGTTTAATAGTCCAATGAAACAGGAAAAGACACATAGACGTCTATTAGATATAAGTCATACTCAATAGATCACCAGAAACCCAAAGATTTTATTTTAATAATATACAAAATGTACCGACCAAAATATCAACAAAGTTCAAATAGTATGTTAAAAAACACAACATTAATTTAAGCCCCATACATCTCACCCCTGCAAGCGTGGCACGAGACTATTATACAAAACATGAACCACGGGATCGGGGGCTGCTTTATGTTTTAAAATTCCAGCAATTCAATCGTAAAAAAATTATATCTTTATAACGGAAGGGAAGTTCGAATGGAAAATACGAATATAACAAGTTATCTAGTGAACCACTAGATGTCTAAGTAAGATTTTAGTATTTGGACAATGTTACTAGATCCTTTAAAAGGATGGTACAGTTTTGGCTGAGATGGCGTATATAGAAGTATTTCTGTAAGGAAGTGAACACAAGTTTTACAATTTTGGTAGTATATTTGAACAAAACAAAATGTTTTTAAGGCATAATCAAATATGTTATAAATTATCAAAATCGGTTCAGAAACAGCTGAAATATTCATAGTAATAACTTGTAGCATAAGCACAGTAAATGTGGGCCCCACATTTATTCGATATGTTAAAGGGGTAGTACAGTTTTGGTAAGGCTGAGCTTTAGTTACCAAAACCTGCACAATGACATTACAAACTAATAGTTATAACTCCACCATGCTTGAAAGGTATATAAAACTACAAACGACTAAGTAAAAAGCCTCTTACCATTCAAAAAGAGCCATTCAAACACAAGAGGGCGCTCTCTAAACAAGCATTGGTTTCAACCATTTCATACAAAAATATACATGTGATGATTTGTTGAAATAATGATTAAATAGAGAGATCATTCAATACAATTTCACAATAAGAGTGATATAATCGATTGATCAAACTTGAGATTCCTAACTTTTTTTGAGGGGTTTAGAAGAGAAAGAGGCAAGGTCCCAGCACAGATCCTTGGGGTACACCTGACCCGACTTCTGCATCAGATGAGGTACATCCATCCAAGACAACTTGTTGTTTCCTGTTTTGGAGAAAGCTGGAGATCCAGTTGATGTTTCTGCCTCGAACTCCATAGAAATCCATCTTCTGGAGAAGCCTTTTGTGGCCTACCTTGTCGAAGGCTTTGCTAAAGTCGGTAATGATTATGTCATTATGCTTGCTTTCCTCCATGTTGTTCAAGAGGTCACTGATGAAGCCGGTAAGTTGGAGTTCACATGACTTCTTTGCCCGAAACCCGTGTTGCAGAGGGTAAAGGATGTCATTCCTACTGGCGTGGGTCATGATGCTGCTTGCAATGATAGGTTCCATCATTTTGCATGCGATGCATGTAAGGGAAATGGGGCGATAGTTCCCAGGATCTGCTTTGTCTCCGTCCTTGAATATAGGAACCGCATTTGCAAGGTGCCAATGATCATCTGGTACTTCACCCGTCTTGTAGGAGAGCTGGAATATTGCACACAGAGATGGAGCTACGACGCTCGAGAGCTTGTATAGTACCATTGCCGGGATCCCATCAGGTCCGGGAGCCTTCCTACCGCGACTAAGTAAAATAAACAAACACAAAACAAACACAGTCTGTGTTACTATATCAGAGCAGGTTGATCTCTATCAACATGCTCTGCTTATTGCTATATAGCGCCATCTTGGATTCTTTGCTATACAGATTTGCATATTTTTCTCTTCTCTTGCTGATGCGATAAATTGAATTCTCCGTTGATTTATTTCAGTAAAATGTTGCATTTTAGCTTGATATTCACTCTATTGTAATTTAATAGCGCAGGGGAAACAGGAAAAGACACAAAGTCGTCTATTATATATAATATATACATACTCAATAGATCACCAGTAATCCAAACATTTTATTTTAAAGGCATATTATTGCGTGGGTTATAAAGGGTAGTCAGCAAATTCCAACTCGACTCCACCGTAATCTCTCGAGGTAAACTCACGATATGTGTTGGATCGATCGAAGAGAGGTGCTTCGAAATATCTGAACAAAGGCCTTCTTATGAAATTGCATGCAGCAAACAAATTTCTCACGCTGTCAGTCCTAGGCATCAAACGGCGGCACTTTGAAGTCGGTTGCGGTTAAGCGTGTTACGTGATATTTTCGCTCGTAAACATCTCTGATGGATCTCCATTCGACTAGTACAAACATTCCGAACGCGACTATTTTGTATGCATTTAAAAGTGCGCAAGATGGATCCACGCGTCTAATAACCCACGCATATATGCCTTTAATAATATAGGATTTCTCGGCCAATTTCGTAAGTTGGCAACACAAATTCATTTTATGTTCATTCAATTTCGCCGATTCTGTCACCGCAGCTGTTATTTTCGTTCAAATTCGTTTTTTAGCATTTTAATTCATAAAACGATCATTCAAAAACATTTTATTTTCATTCGAACTAAAACGTGTTTCTTTTTCGTAAAATGTTCATTCAATTTAAAGCGAGACGATTCGCGATTACGTAATAACGTCTTCCGTGAATTCAAATTCGTTTCTTTGCATACAATTTCACACGTTTTGCAAACAAATTAAACATGTAAATCTCACCCAGTATGATCATATATAGAATTCCGCAAGCTTAGTTCCATGCTAAATCCATTTCAAATTGTACGGTTTGGTAAGCAACAAACATTTTATTTGTCTTAACTAGGGGTGTATACCCACTAAATCATCACTATTTAGCAACTGAACGATCATGTGTTAAGTAGATATAACCTATAGCCACATCATCGATATAGAATTAGCATGGAACTAAGCAAGAGTGTCTTTTTATGAATATGCAATGATATAAGTGCATGCAAAGTTTCATAATCACAAGCACATTTCCGATCATGATCATTGTTACTGTA